>JAHKBH010002140.1:0-13706 GCA_019049505.1 Pachyrhynchus sulphureomaculatus
ACAATAATATTTACTTAGTATTATTAGTATGAGTATTAAAAGGATTATAAAACTGTCGCAGATATTCGCTTTACTTTCAATAAATTTTCACTGGTGAAGTATTCCAAACGACAATAGTTCCAAAACAGTTCAATTTAGACATATGGTATGTTAGACAAAGAATATCTAGAATTTTTAGTAGGACTCAAAAATAAAATAATATACAGGGCTTTTCATTTAAAAAAAAAAAATCAAGATGGCGTAATTTCTTCGAACTGACAGTTCAAAACATTTTATTGTCAACGTCAGCATGAGCGCCGTAAAACATCCTATAACTTTTATTTAAACATTTTTTGATACACTAATTAATAAATGCTGTGGAATTATTACTCCATACATATGGGGCACCCTGTATATATATATATATACAATATATATAATTTTAGGTGTTTGGATAAATGCTGAACAAATGACAGATACCAATGTTGTTTACGCTGAAGGTGTAACGGTACCTCTACTCTGATTTCAGAATCTGCGCCTTTGATTATTCGTATTGGGAATGTCATACAAGCTGGATTTACGAAAGTCCGTTGCTTCCTTGGTTGGATAACTGTCCACGAAGCAAATTCCCGAAGCATTTGAAGATAAGCCAATATCTCTCGCCACCATATTTCGTGTTTTGCATGATTGTCGTGGAGGCAGAGAGCCAAAAAATAAAAAAAAAATCTGGTCGGCCACCTGTTCTTAGCAGGAAAAATCTTGTGTCAAGCGCAAAAGACAAAGTTGGGCAGTTGCAAAGAAAATTGTCGACGAAATATGGTGTTTCGCAGTCAACTGTGCATCGACAAATAATGTGCAAGTTCGAAAACGTAAAAAGGCACAGAAATATACCATAAGACAGCTCGAAAAAATACCAAAATGTTACTATGCACTTTGTGTTAAGCATTTCACGAATGGAAAATTCATCGTTATGGATGATGAAAAATATTTCACATTTTCGAACAGTTCTCTCAGTGGAAATGATTCCTTCTACACTGACGATCGTGAAGCAGCACCAGACGACGTCAAATACGTCGGCAAAATGAAATTTGAACCAAAAGTGTTGATGTGGATTGCCATTTCATCGGAAGGTATTTCAGCACCGTATTTCCAACCAAACAGTGCTGCTGCAGTAAATTCTGACGTATATATCAATAAATGCTCGACTAAATTGAAGCAGTTTATCAAAGAAAATCATGCGGGCGACAAAATAATCTTCTGGACAGACCTTGCACGTTGTCATTATGCAAAAAAAAACAAAAGAATGGCTTAAAAATCGAAAAATCAATTTGTACAGCACAATAACAATTCACCAAATGTTCCAATTGAAGGATTTTGGGCAATACTTTCATGTAAAGTTTATGAAAATGGTTGGGAAGCACAGAACCAGCGGCACTTGACTGGCAGAATAAAGAGGAAGTTAAAAGAAATCGACGTTTCGGTCGTCCAACGCCTAATGGATGACCAAGATAATGGTTCATAATTTATACGATATAAGAAACTTCATTTGAAATATTTTTTATGATTTTACCTATACAAGCGCCTGAAATTAGTTTGAAGACTAATGAATCACACCTAATATATATATATATATATATATATATATATATATATATATATATATATATATATATATATATATATATATATATTATATATTTCTATCTTCGGGATTATACCTCTAAAGAAATAACTATTTTATTACACTTGGTGACGTAAACATAATATCCATGAAAACATTATTTTTTTTGATCATTAAAAAGTAAAAAGGGAAGACGACCAAAGAGCCGTATCGAATCGAACGGGAAAGCACATCGGTAAACAGACCCGAGAAAAATTTCGAACGGATAAGGGATGTTTTTCCGAGAATACGGCAGGGAGGGTGATTTTTGGGGTTGACGACGGTCGAGTGGTGTATAAAGGAAGGTCAGCAGACTGCCGGTCTCGAATCGTCTAGAACGATGGTGTGAAAAAAGTAATGATTAAAGACAGGGTTGGCTTCATACTCATTTCTGGGTGAAATTTCTAGTTAAAAAAAAAACATACCATTTAACGAAAATCACTAACAGTATTTGTTTAAGTATATATATATATATATATATATATATATATATATATATATATATATATATATATATATATATATATAATTGTTGTAACCGACCGCTGCTTTACTGGCTTGTTAGTCGATCAAAGATAACACGTGATAAAACTTCTGACTTTTTATTAAGTAATTTTTATAATACTTATTAGCTTGATATGTATATATTAATGCTCGGAATAATAATATTTAAAACTTGACGTTATTGTTAATAATAATGCCTTTTATATCTTTTATTAATTGTCTGGAAATAATAATAATGTAATAAAGTCTTTTCTAGCTAACCGCCTATTATTTTATATATTTACTTTCTAAAATTTACCATAGGCGTACTCTTAAGTTTAGCTAACAAATATTTACCTATCATCCTAATAATTACATAGTTTGGCGACTTCCGGGCGACATTAAGAAGTTTACAAAGAAAATAATTAATTGCAGAAAGTAGTTGTTTTACTGAGCTATTAGTAAGTGTACATAGTATATTTTTTATTGAAAATTGGTTATTGTTAAACTAGGGCAAAACAATATAGGCTTTTTACGGCAACCTCGCCGATATCCGTAGGATACAAAAAGCGGAAAAATCCCTGCTCAGGCGGGGAGGTGAACGATAAAAAAAAAGTAATAAGATAATAAAAAATAATTATAAATAGTATGTTATATATACGTGGGTAAATCAAATATAAACGGTAATTTTTTTTTATAAGTTTATTGAATAACCTTATACACAAATCAATTTTCAATATAGTCTCCTGCGTGATCTACACACTTTTGCCACCGATTTGGAAGTTTCCGTATTCCCTGGTCATAAAAGGTTTGAGGGCGGGTTGTAAGCCAATTGCGCACGTGTTCCTCGACTTCTTCATTGCTTCCAAATCGCTGTCCTCCCAGTGATTCTTTCAAAGGCGCAAACAAAAAATAGTCACAAGGGGATAAGTCAGGGCTATAAGGAGGGTGCTCGAGGGTTTCCCAGCCCATTTCTTCCAGTGTATCCCTTGTCAAAGCCGCAGTGTGAGGCCTGGCGTTGTCCTGGAGGAGAATGACATCTCTGATGGGCATGTCCCGTCTTTTCTTTCGATAGGCGGCTTTTGCCAACCATAACAACTGGCAGTAGTAAGCAGCATTCACCGTACGTTGATCGTGCAGGAAATCGATCAGTAAAATTCCCCTAGAGTCAAAAAAAAATCGTTGCAAGGACTTTTCCAGCAGAGAGACGAGTTTTGGTAACTATGGATTGAACACTTCCATAGCTGATACCCACTTCTGAGGAAATTTCTTCAACGGTTAATCGGCGATCACCTTCGATAATGTGTCTAATGTCACGGATGTTGTCATCTGTAAAGCTTGACCTAGGGCGTCGATCATGAATTTCGTTTTCAACCAGTTCTCGTCCGCCCTTAAATTCTCTCGCCCACGTATACACACGATTCTGAGACAGTGTACTGTCCCCAAACTATGCCTTCAAACGGGTTAAAATTTCTGACGGTTTAACGCCTTCATTGGTTAAAAACTTGATGAGAATACGTTGCGCAATAGACGAAGGTACCTCTTGCTCGGTCATGGCTGACGACAAAGACGAGTTCTACTCCACACAAAATCATCTAGCTAAGAACTGCATTCTAAGAAGAATAGCAAAATTACCGTTTATACTTGATTTACCCACGCATATATATATATATATATATATATATATATATATATATATATATATATATATATATATATATATATATAGTAAAGTCTGCTTATAACGAACCCGTTTATAGCGAATTTCCGATTAAAACGAACTATTTTACAATACACGAAAAAAATTCCATAAGACCAATGCAAATTTTTATCGGTTATAACGAACCCGGTTATAACGAACTTCCAGATAAAGCGAACCAAATTTGGATGTTTTGTGTCCGTTTATAACGAACTAGGGAATTCGCAGAAACTTGCTGGGAACCCCTATTCTACTTGGTTCCGCCGCGTCGCTGGTGTTTTAAAAACAAACATTTACCTGTAAAGTACAAATCAAACAGTAAAGCATGGATGACATCAGAAATTTTTAAAAACGAACTGATCGAATTGGGACAAAGAATTAAAATTCACAAATAGAAAAATATTACTTTTGATTGACAACCGTCCAGCGCACCCTGAAGTTGATCTACAGCAAATAAAATTGGTTTTTATGCCTCCAAACTCAAGTGCAAAGTTCCAGCCGGATCCATGGATCAAGGTGTCATACATTTTTTAAAATGTCATTATAGAAAGATTTTACTTATGAAAATGTTAGAAACGATCGATAAAGGTAATATTTTTTCTGTAACTCTCTTGGACGCTATAAACTTTATCCAAATCGAGATTAAAAAGATGTCTAATCACTTTAATTTTGAAGAATATGTATGTGCTGATAATGACTTAATGATGAGAGAAATATTAACTGATGATCAAATTGTGACATCAGTGACTTCTGGAAAGATTTTAAGCGATAATGACGACAAAGACGAGCTTGGAGAAGGAGATAATATTTATATTCCATACATGCCAGAAACGACTAAGAACATGACTGAAATCGCAATTTTTTGCAATCTCGTGACGTTCCTGAACATATATGGAGTAGTTTTTGTGACCTTGACAATTATATAAACACCATTTCTTTTTCAAGTAAAATTGTACAAACGAAAATTACTAATTTTATTGTACCTGTATTTAAACAGGGAGATCCTCTTTTAATTGAAAATTATAGGCCTATATCTTTACTAAACTGTTTTTCAAAGGTGTTCGAAAAAGTTATTTGCAATAAGATAACTCCATTTCTTGATAATAACAAAGCTCTAACCTCACACCAGCACGGGTTTAGAGAAAAACACTCTACAGAGCAGCGATCGACTTTATAAGGAATACATACAAAAAACTTGATATAAATGAGAAAGTAGTAGTTCTACTATTTGATCTAACAAGGGCATTTGACACAATAGACCCAGGCTTTGTTGTAGAAAGTTGTTTGTGGGTAGAAACTTTAAAATAAAAATTGGTAATATTTTTTAGCAAATGACAAATTGTGACTTAGGGACCCCTCAAGGCAGTGTCCTGAGCCCTCTGATTTTCTTGTTGTTCATAAAGGACTTACCTGAATACATTTCATGTGGAATCGTTGTTATGTTCGCTGACGATACGACCATAGTCATCTAAGCCAAAGATGAGAAACTTTTGGAGAAAAAAATTAAAACAATATTGACTGAATTCTCAAACTGGTGTAAAAAGAATAACCTTATAATAAATCTATCAAGGACCGTGTCTACGGAATTTAAGACAAAAATGCGCAAACCAATAAACCTAAATATTGTATTTAATAATATGAATTTGCCTGTTAGCCATAGTTCAGAATCATAATAGATTCTAACCAATCTCGTAACTGTTTATTACGCTAATGCGTACCCAGCCATGTCCTATGGTCTGGCGGTTGGGGAAAGTGCGCAGGAACTGGACAGAGTGCTGGTAATGCAAAAACGAATCATGAGACTAAATTTTTAGTATGCCATATAACGCATCCTGTAGGGAAGTCTTTAAGAATAGAAAAATATTGACAGTTGCAAGTATTTTATATATCTATCAAAATCAAGATAGCTTCCTGTCGCATAGATCTTTTCATAGATATCCGACTCGAAACAGAGAAAATTTTTGTATTGAAAAACACAATCATGAATTATATTAAAAAAACTAGTCATTACTTAGGTTGCAGACTGTTTAACTTACTGCCGGAAAACGTAAAAAGGATTGAATCTAACACATGGGCTGAAAAGTCCCGGGCCTAACACATAGATGGCGCTAGTTTTATTGCAGTCACCTTTTTTTCAGTTAATACTAACCTTCAAAAGACAGCTGTTAAAATTTCATGATATTCTATTCATTAGTTTGTGAGTTATTGTGCTAAGAGTGACGCTACTTTTGTTATTTTCAAAACAATGGATCAAAAACAATTTCGTGTTTTAATTTTACACTGCTTCTTGATGGGAAAAAATACCGTTCAAGCGAAGCAATGGCTTGAAAAGTGTTATGGGGACTCCGCTCCATCAGAAACAACAATAAAACGTTGGTTTGCTGACTTCAAACGTGGTCGTAGAGACACCGATGATGCAGAACGCAGTGGACGTCCAAATGAGGCGGTAACACCAGAAAAACATCAAAAGAAGCTCTGTTCAAAGTGGGTGCCGCGTTTGCTCACTGTTGATCAAAAACAAGAACGTGTTGATGATTCTGAGCAGTGTTTGGCCATGTTTAAACGTAACAAACCGGAACTTTTGCGTCGATATGTGACAATGGATGAAACATGGATCCATCACTTCACTCCGGAATCAAAACGATCGTCATCTGAGTGGACAGCAACTGGTGAACCTCGTCCAAAGCGCCCGAAAGCACAACAATCGGCTGGAAAGGTTATGGCCTCGGTATTTTGGGATGTGCGTGGTGTAATATTCATCGACTATCTTGAGAAAGGAAATACCATCAACAGTGAATATTTATATAGCGTTATTGGAGCGTTTGAAGGCCGAAATTGCAAAGAAACGACCGCATATGGCAAAGAAAAAAATTTTGTTTCATCAAGACAACGCACCGTGTCACAAGTCAATCAAAACAATGGCAAAACTACATGAATTGAACTTCGAATTGCTCCCACATCCACCGTATTCGCCAGATTTGGCTCCCAGCGACTACTGGCTGTTCGCAGACCTGAAAAAAATGCTCGCCGGTAAGAAATTTCGCACGAATGAAGAGGTTATCGCTGAAACTGAGGCCTATTTTGAGGCAAAACATAAATCGTTCTACAAAAGTGGTATTGAAATGTTAGAGCGGCGCTGGAATGATTGTGTTGCTCTTGATGGAGATTACGTTGATGAATAAAGCTAATTTTGAACCAAAAAAACCGTGTTTTCTTTGTTAGGCCCGGGACTTTTCAGCCCATGTGTTATATAAAAAACTTGATATAAATGAGAAAGTAGTAGCTCTACTATTTGATCTAACAAGGGCATTTGACACAATAGACCCAGGCTTTGTTATTAGAAAATTTGAAAGGCTAGGTATTGGAGGACCACTAAATAAATAGTTTAATTCATTTTTGAAGGGTAGAAACTTTAAAAGAAAAATTGGTAATATGTTTTCGCAAATGACAAATTGTGACTTAGTGACCCCTCAAGGCAGTGTCCTGGGTCCTTTGATTTTCTTGTTGTTCATAAACGACTTACCTGAATACATTTCATGTGGAATTGTTTTTATGTTCGCTGACGATACGACCATAGTCATCTAAGCCAAAGATGAGAAACTTTTGGAGAAAAAAATTAAAACAATATTGACTGAGTTCTCAAAACTGGTGTAAAAAAGAATAACCTTATAATAAATCTATCAAAGACCGTGTCTATGGAATTTAAGACAAAAATGCGCAAACCAATAAACCTAAATATTGTATTTAATAATATGAATTTCCCTGTTAGCCATAGTTCAAAGTTTTTAGGAATCATAATAGATTCTAACCTAGAATGGAGTCTGCACATAGATGACGTTTGCTCAAGACTAAATAAATGTTTCTTTATGACAAAATCTTTAAAAAACTCATTAAGTGTTCCCAATCTCGTAAACTGTCTATTACGCTAATGCGTACCCAGCCATGTCCTATGGTCTGGCGGTTTGGGAAAGTGCGCAGGAACTGGACAGAGTGCTGGTAATGCAAAAACGAATCATGAGACTAATTTTTAGTATGCCATATAACGCATCCTGTAGGGAAGTCTTTAAGAATAGAAAAATATTGACAGTTGCAAGTATTTATATATCTATCAAAATCAAGATAGCTTCATGTCGCATAGATCTTTTTCATAGATATCCGACTCGAAACAGAGAAAATTTTTGTATTGAAAAAAACACAATCATGAATATATTAAAAAAAACTAGTCATTACTTAGGTTGCAGACTGTTTAACTTACTGCCGGAAAACGTAAAAAGGATTGAATCTAACACATGGGCTGAAAAGTCCCGGGCCTAACACATAGATGGCGCTAGTTTTATTGCAGTCACCTTTTTTTCAGTTAATACTAACCTTCAAAAGACAGCTGTTAAAATTTCATGATATTCTATTCATTAGTTTGTGAGTTATTGTGCTAAGAGTGACGCTACTTTTGTTATTTTCAAAACAATGGATCAAAAACAATTTCGTGTTTTAATTTTACACTGCTTCTTGATGGGAAAAAATACCGTTCAAGCGAAGCAATGGCTTGAAAAGTGTTATGGGGACTCCGCTCCATCAGAAACAACAATAAAACGTTGGTTTGCTGACTTCAAACGTGGTCGTAGAGACACCGATGATGCAGAACGCAGTGGACGTCCAAATGAGGCGGTAACACCAGAAAACATCAAAAGAAGCTCTGTTCAAAGTGGGTGCCGCGTTTGCTCACTGTTGATCAAAAACAAGAACGTGTTGATGATTCTGAGCAGTGCTTGGCCATGTTTAAACGTAACAAACCGGAACTTTTGCGTCGATATGTGACAATGGATGAAACATGGATCCATCACTTCACTCCGGAATCAAAACGATCGTCATCTGAGTGGACAGCAACTGGTGAACCTCGTCCAAAGCGCCCGAAAGCACAACAATCGGCTGGAAAGGTTATGGCCTCGGTATTTTGGGATGTGCGTGATGTAATATTCATCGACTATCTTGAGAAAGGAAATACCATCAACAGTGAATATTATATAGCGTTATTGGAGCGTTTGAAGGCCGAAATTGCAAAGAAACGACCGCATATGGCAAAGAAAAAAAATTTTGTTTTATCAAGACAACGCACCGTGTCACAAGTCAATCAAAACAATGGCAAAACTACATGAAATGAACTTCGAATTGCTCCCACATCCACCGTATTCGCCAGATTTGGCTCCCAGCGACTACTGGCTGTTCGCAGACCTGAAAAAAAAATGCTCGCCGGTAAGAAATTTCGCACGAATGAATAGGTTATCGCTGAAACTGAGGCCTATTTTGAGGCAAAAGATAAATCGATCTACAAAAGTGGTATTGAAATGTTAAAGCGGCGCTGGAATGATTGCGTTGCTCTTGATGGAGATTACGTTGATGAATAACGCTAAATTTGAACCAAAAAAACCGTGTTTTCTTTGTTAGGCCCGGGACTTTTCAGCCCATGTGTTATATAAAAAACTTGATATAAATGAGAAAGTAGTAGCTCTACTATTTGATCTAACAAGGGCATTTGACACAATAGACCCAGGCTTTGTTATTAGAAAATTTGAAAGGCTAGGTATTGGAGGACCACTAAATAAATAGTTTAATTCATTTTGAAGGGTAGAAACTTTAAAATAAAAATTGGTATATATGTTTTCGCAAATGACAAATTGTGACTTAGTGACCCCTCAAGGCAGTGTCCTGAGTCCTTTGATTTTCTTGTTGTTCATAAACGACTTACCTGAATACATTTCATGTGGAATTGTTTTTATGTTCGCTGACGATACGACCATAGTCATCTAAGCCAAAGATGAGAAACTTTTGGAGAAAAAAATTAAAACAATATTGACTGAGTTCTCAAACTGGTGTAAAAAAGAATAACCTTATAATAAATCTATCAAAGACCGTGTCTATGGAATTTAAGACAAAAATGCGCAAACCAATAAACCTAAATATTGTATTTAATAATATGAATTTCCCTGTTAGCCATAGTTCAAAGTTTTTAGGAATCATAATAGATTCTAACCTAGAATGGAGTCTGCACATAGATGACGTTTGCTCAAGACTAAATAAATGTTTCTTTATGACAAAATCTTTAAAAAACTCATTAAGTGTTCCCAATCTCGTAACTGTCTATTACGCTAATGCGTACCCAGCCATGTCCTATGGTCTGGCGGTTTGGGAAAGTGCGCAGGAACTGGACAGAGTGCTGGTAATGCAAAAACGAATCATGAGACTAATTTTTAGTATGCCATATAACGCATCCTGTAGGGAAGTCTTTAAGAATAGAAAAATATTGACAGTTGCAAGTATTTATATATCTATCAAAATCAAGATAGCTTCATGTCGCATAGATCTTTTCATAGATATCCGACTCGAAACAGAGAAAATTTTTGTATTGAAAAACACAATCATGAATATATTAAAAAAACTAGTCATTACTTAGGTTGCAGACTGTTTAACTTACTGCCGGAAAACGTAAAAAGGATTGAATCTAACACATGGGCTGAAAAGTCCCGGGCCTAACACATAGATGGCGCTAGTTTTATTGCAGTCACCTTTTTTTCAGTTAATACTAACCTTCAAAAGACAGCTGTTAAAATTTCATGATATTCTATTCATTAGTTTGTGAGTTATTGTGCTAAGAGTGACGCTACTTTTGTTATTTTCAAAACAATGGATCAAAAACAATTTCGTGTTTTAATTTTACACTGCTTCTTGATGGGAAAAAATACCGTTCAAGCGAAGCAATGGCTTGAAAAGTGTTATGGGGACTCCGCTCCATCAGAAACAACAATAAAACGTTGGTTTGCTGACTTCAAACGTGGTCGTAGAGACACCGATGATGCAGAACGCAGTGGACGTCCAAATGAGGCGGTAACACCAGAAAACATCAAAAGAAGCTCTGTTCAAAGTGGGTGCCGCGTTTGCTCACTGTTGATCAAAAACAAGAACGTGTTGATGATTCTGAGCAGTGCTTGGCCATGTTTAAACGTAACAAACCGGAACTTTTGCGTCGATATGTGACAATGGATGAAACATGGATCCATCACTTCACTCCGGAATCAAAACGATCGTCATCTGAGTGGACAGCAACTGGTGAACCTCGTCCAAAGCGCCCGAAAGCACAACAATCGGCTGGAAAGGTTATGGCCTCGGTATTTTGGGATGTGCGTGGTGTAATATTCATCGACTATCTTGAGAAAGGAAATACCATCAACAGTGAATATTATATAGCGTTATTGGAGCGTTTGAAGGCCGAAATTGCAAAAGAAACGACCGCATATGGCAAAGAAAAAAATTTTGTTTTATCAAGACAACGCACCGTGTCACAAGTCAATCAAAACAATGGCAAAACTACATGAAATGAACTTCGAATTGCTCCCACATCCACCGTATTCGCCAGATTTGGCTCCCAGCGACTACTGGCTGTTCGCAGACCTGAAAAAAATGCTCGCCGGTAAGAAATTTCGCACGAATGAATAGGTTATCGCTGAAACTGAGGCCTATTTTGAGGCAAAAGATAAATCGATCTACAAAAGTGGTATTGAAATGTTAGAGCGGCGCTGGAATGATTGCGTTGCTCTTGATGGAGATTACGTTGATGAATAACGCTAATTTTGTACCAAAAAAAACCGTGTTTTCTTTGTTAGGCCCGGGACTTTTCAGCCCATGTGTTATGGCACGTTTTAAAAAACAAATAAAAACTATACTATTAAGTAAAACTTTTTATTCTGTAACTGAATTTGAAAGTTGTCTGCTGGACAGAGTGTGAATGTTATTCTTTATAACATTCTTACTTAATTAAAGCATCTTCAGTATGTATTTTGTTTGTTATAAACTTGTTTGTTATAAATATGTATGTTATGTTTTTTGTTATATCTTGTATTTACTGTGTATTAACGTATTTAATAGTAAGATTCCTTATTTTTTTTTTTCAATATATTATTTTTGATATTACCTAAGATGGGATCTTACATCCCTTTGATGACATGTCTTATCTACAACTTTTGTAGCTGAAAAGATGAATAAATTGTCTACTGTCTATTGTCTATAAACTACGTATTTTAATGTTTTCGTTTATACTCGTATATGTACCAACATACATAATAATAACTATAGTGTGACTTGTTTTATTTTCGTTTGAACGTTTTCTTTTAATTTAATAATTATTATGGTTCATTTTTCTAAGCATTAGCGCCTAATCTAAATAAAAAAAGTAGTGAAAAATGATATTCGATTATGCTTACTGTTTGTAACGAACTTCGGATATAGCCAACCATTTTTAGTGAATTTTTTGGAGTTCGTTATAAACGGACTTCACTATATATATATATATATATATTATATATATATATATATATACTACAGAGATGACTTATCTGTCTCACTTGCAAAATCTCCAGCCTTACGTAAGGAGTGTTCCGACTATAATTCAATAGTTAGGTACGTTTCTAAATATGCACATTCCAAAAACATAATCTACTAAACTTAATAATCCTCAATTTCTATAACAGACTCGACATTAAATTTTAATTTTATTTTTAGACACAACTGTAACCACTACTAGCAAGATTAAGTTAGCTTCAAATATCTCTTCACCTGATGCGTTAAGCCCCATGTCTCTAATTAGCGTGTACAACTAATGCAGTTTACCGGAATTTACTTAATTAGGGGAGTCATAACTAGACTCTACTAGATATTTGAGTCGGTCTCTTTGCAGAACCGTACGCAAATTAAATTTAAGGATAGGGAAAGTGGTTTTGGCAAGGTCTTTATTTCCGACAAACGTATATTTCTATGAAGTTTAGCAATATGGCTTCAGGGGAAGAGGACAAAAAGGATGCAAAATTTTGTCATTTTAATACTAGTTTGGGAATGATTGTTAGTTTTTGACTGTACGTGGTGCGTTCTAAAAGTTCTCAGACTAACGCTATAAAATCTGGACAAGTCACTTTTAAGGGAACAGAAAAATCGACTTCTTAGAAAGCAACCTATTGGAAAGTATTATATTTCAATAATATTCTCTGAAAATTTCAGAGGAAAATTTCAATTACTTTCGAAGTCATAGATGATTATAGCGCCAAGTGTAAGGCAGGTCAAATCGACCGCGCGGCGTGCCAACTTACCTTTCGGCCGTTTACAAAGGTTTTGCTCTACCTGCGTCGAACATCTGCTGCTACTTGATGATTCTAAGAAAGATTGAAGCAGGCAGAAAGGAGAGCTTATTATAATGGGTATAATATCTTTTCAGTTTGAGGCAAAACTGTAGCTCCAAAGCAGACGGTTCACTGGCCTGCTCAGTTTAAAAATATCGCTCGCAGCGATATTAAAATATTGTGCAAAATGGTTAAAAAAATACGGGAAATTTAGCTCGAAGCGAGTGTGCACGTAAAAAACAGTTTTACGGTAATTGATTTTCAGATGAAAGTAATTCTAATTTTGCCAGTACATCTGCAGAAAAAATTGTAAAAAACTTCTGATTTGAGTCCAAGCTTTGAGGACGGAATCGCACGGAGAGACGAAAGAATACTTGAGAACGAGGCGTATGAGGAGTCGGAAGGAATTTTGTATGCAGCAGGCATTGTTGATCGAACGGAGGAAGTAGATTTTTTTATGTGAAAATTCGTTTTCAAACCTTTAAACGCGTTTTTTCTCAAGACAACGTTTTTGTAATCGGCGCGCACGATAAGTTAAAAACCATTTAACCGATCGGTCGGAAATTTTAATATATTCTTCTACACAACAAGCCCCAGTATAAAATAGAATAAAAAGGTTGGTTAATTTTTTCCTTAATTATTAATGTTTTTCTTTTACGAAAAAAAATGCTATTTTTGAGACCACCAACTTTAGAGGTCCAACACTTTGTGAATTTTTGCTCAA
>JAHKBH010002141.1:0-7500 GCA_019049505.1 Pachyrhynchus sulphureomaculatus
TATGCGAGATAAGTCGAGATAAGCCTAGATAATGGAAGATAAGATGAGATAATGGGGATAAGTGAAATAATGGGAGATGTGCAGAGATAAGCTTATGATAATGGAAATTATGTAGAGATAATGGGAGATTAGGAGAAATAAGGGAAATAATTGGCAGATTTTATTACGTTAGGTAACGGAAGGAATAAGCAGTGACGATAGTAGTGAATCAAGTCCACGCGAGCGGAGCCGCGGGCACGGCTAGTACTATAATATATATATATATATATATTATATATAATAATATAATATATATATATATATATTATATATATATATTATTATATTTTATAGATATATATTATATATATTTATATATTTATATATATATATATTTATATATATTATAATATATATATATATATATATTATATATATTATATATTATTATATCTATATATATATATATATATATATATATATATATATATATATATATATAATATATATATAATATATATAATATATATATTATATATATATATATATATATATATAATATATATATTATATATACTCGAAAACAGAAAAACTCTGAAAGAAAGAAAAAGTTTGAAACACCCACAAACAAATGAAAGAAGGAAGACATCAATAATAAACTAATAAATAACAATAAACCAAGAGATTACACAAATCCAAGAGATTAAGGAATGCTACAAAAAAATATTATCAAACACTATATGACACGAAATATTGCCACCGTCCGAGAAAAAGAAGGAAATATATATATATATTTATATATATATATTTATATATATTATATATATATTGTAGCCTGCTAATCTGTCCTCAGTTTGAGGCATCTTTTTTTTTGTACCCTGTGAGAAGTGTTTGTCCCACGCTTGAGCGCAATTTTGTACCATTTGAATTTGGATGCCCCAAGCTTGAGCACAATTTTCTTGCAGCCCCGCTTTAATTTCTGATAATGAATTGAGTGAATCCTGATTTTAAAAGAACTAAAGAAATTAAACACACACTAGCTCAGTTTTCTTTGGTAGAGAGATATGGGTAAGAGATAATTTTTGTACGTCTTTTTGGAATTATTTTCTGTTTTTAAAGAAACCTCAGCTGTACGACTTTTTGGGCACCATTCATTTTAAAATAGAAAGGATCTAACTTCAGCTAAAAAAATGAAAAAATACTGAAAGGGTGTACTGTTGGTAAATAAAAAAATCAGTTTGGTACAGCCGTTCTTATCCTGAAAAGTAAGATAGGTATTCAGTGAGACACTAGCTTTAATCAACAAAAAGAAAATTTATTCATGTTTTAAAAATAAAAAGTTCTAACCTTTGCAGTTTTACAGGATTACAAAAAATTTTAGCCTAACAGGTAGTTATGACATTTAAATTCTAAACTCTGACTACTCCCGAAGACGAAAAATAGTGCTTTTCACTTCACTTTTTAGTCAGTTCAAATTGCTGTTAGGGCACTACTCAGGGATAAGTCTATGGAAGGATGTTTTGGTAACTTACTGTTTTTTATTTCGGCTTCGATGGAACACAACCGATTTCACATTTTCTAGTAAACACTTAGAGAGCCCACTACGGCTTTTCGTTAAAAAAACTTGTGCTTTATTTAGCTCTCATGATTGTTGTTATGAGCCTTTACTGCAGCTCTGTCGAAGGAAGCCTACTTGGCGGCTCCGATGAAAATTAGCCTGGCTGCGGCTTGATGGTACTCAGCCTCGATCCCTGTCCTACCGGACCCTTAAATAAGCCGTGGGCCTTCTCTCGGTCATATCGCGACGCCGGAACCAAAAATCCGGATACACATTTTCAACCAATCCCGGCGTGCCGAGATTCGGTCAGAAACCCGCACAGCACACTAATATACCGAACGGCTTGGAATCTCTTATTAATATACCGTTCGATACAAAAATGAAAATAAGTACAATTTGAAGTGAAAAATCAGTAACATTACATGGTCTTAAAATCTAGGAAAAAATGAATGTTACATTTACCCCCTTCCAAAAAGAAATAGACTACACTAGTCTATTAAACTTAGGCTACTTATGAAAAGGTACAAAGTGGTACACTATCACTTAATACTAAGGTCAGAACTTAAAACAAAAGTACAAACTTCGGACCTTACTACTAGACTTAATTCAATTAAGCACTAATATTAAGTACAATGAAAACCAAATGAAAATCTTTGCATGATCACAAGAATCTTATAACTAGACTTAACTTAATTAAGCACTAAGGTTAAGTACATCAAAAAGCAAATAAAAATCCTTGCATGAACATAAGAAATACCTTTCCAAAATAACAATCGCGGTCTTCTTATATAAAAGAATCAGCTCTGTTATTGTTACCAAAACAAAAAATATAACTTTGTCTAGACTCTTGTCTAAATCAAAAAAAGTGAACTGAAATAAAATATGAACACCCCCCTTAAAATATTTTAAGGATTGTCTGAAAATTTTCTATTTCAGCAAAAGAAATTTATAAAAATTCTTAAATAAAGAAAAATAAAAAAATGATTCTAGTGCAAACACTTACACTAAAAAGAAAAAGTCTTGTCAGACCATTTAGCACAAGGCCAAAAAAAAAATATCTGGATAAATATCCAGACAAACGCTCGGGAAAAATCGCCATCATGCTCTAGCTCATCGCTAAGAGAACATTCTAAATCTAGTATCACTACTAGTCGCACTCGGAAAATAATCGCACTCTAATCGCGCAATGTCGACGTCCTAAGACATCCAGACATGCTAAAATCGCAGGGAAAACGCTACATCGCGCAATGTCGACGTCCTGAGACATCCAGACATGCAAAATCGCCAGGGAAAACGCTCTGGTTGATCGCCAGAAAACACGTCAGCTCATCGCCAACAAAACACTCTGGTATATCGCCAGAAAAAACCTCGGCTCCTCGCCAAGAAAACACTCTGTAAATAGTCCTCGACTACACAAAGTCTGCGTTCTAAAAGAACAATCTCGCCATTAACATAGTGAGCAGCTATAAAAGCTAACAATATCACTATAGGCACAGTGAATAGCTATAAAAGCTAAAATTCACTCTAAACACAGTGAATAGCTATAAAAGCTAAAATTCACCAAACTGAATGATCCTGCTTCAAAAAGCAATGTTCACTAAGAACAGAATGATTAGTCGCGCACAACTAACATTCAAGGAAACATTCCCAACATAACTATATGAGACAGCAAGTCTCGAAATAGGACCTCCCTAAAGTCATAATCCTATATAGGAGTCCATAAGCAAAACGACTCAAAATCTCGCATTTTGAGCACATGCCCTCAGGCAACCAACATACACCGAAATATATACAGAAATATATACAGAAATATATACAGAAATATACAGGAGTTCAAATCCCAAACTCTTGGTTATGATAACTCCATACTGAGCTTGGTGAAAGCTCTTAGCAAAAGCTAATCAAATCTTCGGCACATCGCACCAAAGTGACAAATCTGCCTAGAAACATGAGCCAGAAAAAACGCCCTCCGTCATTCTTCAGGGTGGCTACACAGAGATATAAAACTTAACCAGCATTGCGCTTCTCAAGTTGCATGAAGAACCCTCGTGTACTGGTCTCGCCCTAGAACAACAACGAAAAACATTCAATCCATCCCACATAACAGGAGACAAACACCTCACCACGATATACTGAAGGTGGAGACAATAAAATACGGAAATGGTGACCCTGGTGTCCACCAACAAAAGGGAGTAGATTATAGCATCCACTAAACTAAAACGGTGTCTACCACACCACCATAAGTCAAAAAAATTAATCAATAGGGTGTTCCGAAACACACTACTGCCAACAGCCTGTCACCACTAATAGGCTAATTGGAGCTGAGGTCGACTACAGTAGCTAGGCTCTCCTTTGGTTCAAATAGAAATAACCATTGGGTAACAAAACCCTAAAGGTCCCAAAGGTCAAACGTTCACCCCCATAGACTACCCTTCCAATCAGTCTGTTCCTCAGGAAGACTAACTCCCTGCCAAACGTCGTAACGGCATCTGTTAGCACCCGGTGCATCACAGCCTGTAAAAACAGATAACTCATGGGATACAACCTAAAAGGTTTACAAGGTTGACTTAACCAAGCTTCTAACGGAAATTTCCAAAAAACGAAAATGAGCTTAAAAAGCTACATGAAGCAAAAATTTCTCAATTTTTCGGTGGCAACGCAACAAAACTTTTGAAGACGACAAGAGCTTTTCCAGCTTAATCAGAAACAAGAAGAAAACATCGTTGACAGCTAAAATATTCGATCATGGTGTTAATCGTCTCCCTAGACAATAGCCTCTAGAAGAAACTGCTACAGGTATCAGGCATAACCGTTTTCTGTCAGCCCAAACTTCTAGATTACCTCTTGGAAATCTAAAAATTCGGTTAGGAATCTTCCTTCACTGCGCTTAGCCTCTCTTGACAAGGTTCTCATCTCGGTATCAGATTTTGATCATTTCTTTGTGAAACGACTGTCTTACTCTGCTCTCATCTCCTGTAAATGATCAGCCTTTAGTTCTCCTGCAGACTTCAATTTCTATCAATCTGATAGTAACCGAAAAAACTCAACATACGCCTATGAGTCCATGCAAAAAAATTTTAAAAAAATTAGTGACTCAAAGGTAACGTTTAAACGGCTCTGAAAAAAAAAAGATACCCTCAGTTTGTCAATTCAGAAGAAGATCTAAATCAAAATAATCCAAGTCTTAGACTTACTGGATAAACCAAAATCAATTTACTCTTAATTGCACCCAACATATACCACTAAGGTAATAAAATACACCCACTCGGGTAACAAACTTTGAAATTGCTCATAAAAATTTTGACTCTACATCACACTACACGAGCTACATCTTGCGCTTGTCCTAACTCAAGATCACCTTGGATTGCCTCTAATCAAAATTTCGCTTCCAAGTGTCAAGAACTGGATATTATTTGGGGTCATAAGCAAATCAAATCCCGCGACCACCGACATACCAGTCTTATGATATATCCTGAGTGTGACCTTTCGCAAGCTCGCAACAGCTGAGTCGATGCTAAACATCAACACAATCAACCTAAGTTTGGATATGATCAGTACCCAAAACCTTAGCAAAACAATAAAAGTAAGCTATTCTCTGCTCAACTTTTATAACAGTCAAAAAAACGAGGTCGTCACCTCTACAGAGCAACATCAAAAAAAATAAAGTAAAGCAATTAAGATAATGTAAATATAAATTATTCTTCTTCTGACAAACTTTCATTAGGGTTAGGTCATTGAATGGTTTTAAGTCTTTAATATGCCATCGTCCTATTTTAGTCCCATCTAAATTAACTAAACCATAAACTAAATCTGAAATCTTTTCTCTATCACGCAATGCACATACTTAGGTACCAACTTAGATGTGAATTTATCTGCTGCACTGGAAAGAATTTTATTTTTTCGCCAAACGTGATCACCTATATTAAAGGCAAAATCCCTTTTTCTAAGGTTGTAAGACTTACTGTTCCGTTCATAAGCCTTATGTATCCTACTACGCACGTCGGTGAAAATATCTTTTAAACCCTTTAAATTTTCGGCGTACGCACCCCTGTTACCCGGAATTATTTCGCTGTCAACATTGACATCCAAATCTAAATTTTTATAATACGATCCAGATAGAGGTATATGTCTGCCGTAAACTAAGAAAGACGGTGTAAACCCTGTTACTTCGTGTCTTGCGGTGTACACGGGATTAAAACGGATGTTAAAACCATAAGTTTCACTTAAGCTCTTAAAACTCTTAGAGGTAAACTGAGTACCGTTATCGCATATCAAGAGCGATGGAACACCGTGGATTAGAAAGACATTATTTTCCAAAATTTCTCTATATATTCAGCTTTAGAGCTTTTCAAAGGAAATAGCATGGTATACTTTGTAAACCAGCAAGAAACCACGAGAAGCCATTTATTTCCCTTTTTTGAACGTGGAATGGGCCTACTAGATCAGCTGCTATGACTTGAAAAGGGTAATTAAACCGGTTTCCCCTTTCAGCTGGTGCCATCAGGCCCGTTAGCTGGCATTTGGGAGATTTCGCGCTCCACATACGGCTCAGCAGCTATAACCGGATGAGTCATATCGCTTTTTTGAGGCCAACTAATAACTGTTCCTGATCCCTGTGAAAGTGTTTATAATACCAAATGTCCAAGGTAGTTGGTACTACATTCTAGAAGTCCCCTCTCCGTTTTTTGAACTATTTTGTCCACTCGGTACATTAACGTTTAATGCAACGGGTTGGATAAATTTTGTACGAATTCATTTTTCCCACCGTCCACGGCGAATATTGGAAATATGCTTTAATTTGCTGCCGTAAATTATCGTACCATGTATCAATGCGATACTACATCAACTGTATCAATTCTTACGCCAATCTCGGGCATTAAGACTTATTTTCGTTCCGCTGTAATATCTGGGTTTCTTGACAAGAGGCTGTCAGAATAACATTGTGGACTTCTCTCCATTTCTATGAATAAAATTAAATTTATGTTGTCTCAGCCTAATCGCGCCAACCGCGCTTAGGTTGCCACTAGGGATTTTTAATAGAAGTTAAGCCACAATAAACTAGAATGATCTGTTATGACCGTGTAAGGAACACCTTCTAATTAAGGTCGAAACTTTTTCTATGTAAAGATAACTGCTAAACATTCTTTTTCCAACAACCATAGTACTTTCAGCCCTTTGAAAAAGTTCTACTGGCATACGCTATCACTCTTTCCCTCATCCATTGAATTTCTGTGTTAGGACGGCCCCCCTAAACCGGTATAGAACATCACAGAAATATTAAAACAGTTGGGAAAAATCTGGTTGGGAAAAAATGGAGCTGAAACAATAGCTCTTTAATCTTTCTAAAAGATTCTTCGCTGCCCAGTGGTGCCAATCTAGCGAGGGTCCTTTTGTGTTCTGTCCCGTTCAAAAGATCATTAATTGTAAGGCCGACAACAGAGGGATAACAAAATGACTCATAAAACGTCTGTACCATGGATCACATTCCTACGAAGCGCGTAAACTACTTCCGTAGTAGTTAGTAGGTCGTCGCATTAGGAACCATGCATTGCTACTTACTTTAATTCCACGACCGGGGTAAACGCTAGGAATTTGAGCATACAATATAGCCTAAAAACTTGTAGAGAAGTTTTCGAAAAAAACAACAGTGGCTCAAAGTTATCCTCAGTCCGGCCCTCTTCCAAGTTGATTTTTTACTTCTTAAAGTAAGCGTAATATGCATTTCTCGAAGTCTTTTTTGAAGTCTACCGATGTTACTAAAAATATCATCGAGACTAGGTAAAAAATATGTGGCTCATATTTTCGGGACCCAATCATGAGGCGTCCCACTAAAAACTTTGCTGAGCTTGAGCAGTGCGCGTCTTTTTAAGACCAAACGGCTTAGTGACGAACAGAAATAAACCTCGCGCGGCCTACTACTCGCAAAAACGGGTCTTTATTCCTTAGAAGATTTATGTCCATAA
>JAHKBH010002143.1:0-28174 GCA_019049505.1 Pachyrhynchus sulphureomaculatus
CGAGCGGCAAAGTGTCAGACAATGACGAGAAAGTGATTATAACATGTTTTTCCAAAATCCTCAATTAACTTTGCACCAAGGAGGGCATTCAGCTCCGAGTTAACGATCTGAGGTGGCCATCTGGAATGTACCAATTAGTCTGATTAATAGCTCAATCTTCGATTGTGACAGTACCCAGTAATTGAAAGAAATGCAGCGAAAATTTTTTGTGAAGCTCTGCAGTAACAAACAACTTTTGTTATTTTAAGTTAATCTCCGAACACACAAACAGCTGATTGCCGTTTAATTTTGGACTCGTAGGAATGCAATTCAAGTTTCATCATAAGCCGAATCTGAAGCATCTCGGTTAAATTTTTTAAGAATTTTTTTCTCCGTTTGACGCGACCCTTTTCTTTAGGCTCTATGTACGGAATCTAACGACCAGAAACCTTTTCCGCAACAAAATGTTTCTGTAACATCTGATATATTTGTTTCATTTCAATCCCTATGGAGGCCTCAACCTCAGGGCACATCACATGCTTGTTCAACCGTATCTTTTTTTTGCGGTATCGATGTTTGATGCAACAACCATAAATATCACTCTGAAGACGATTTATGTTCATATTATACCATAATATAAAGTACTTTCCACTATGGGTTGTTTTATAGTGTTATAAAGAATAATTAGTTTCAGTTGTCTGTTATCCTGTGGCCACGCATATTTATGTATGTTTTGTCGGTATAAATATCATCCAACCAAGAACAATAAAAATATTGTTACTATTTAAGAATGTAATGCACCTTTTTATGTTTTATGTTCTGTTCATTCCCAATATACTGCAGTCCAATATTTTCCCATCATATTTAAATGTATGCAAATTAGTGCTAATGAATTTTAAAAAGTTTCACATCGACTTTAAAGAGATTTGTATAATACAAATCAAAATAGTTCTTTTTTTCTGTGCTTATGTAATCCTTTAATTAGTTTTGCTTCTTTATTACAAATGTTATTGTAGTTTTTATTAAAGATGTGAAAATGAGACCTTTCAAATACCACTGAAGAACAAAAACGTGAATTATGCAAATAAACATGGGTGGTTCTAGAAATTCTCGGCCTAACAAGGAAAACGCTAGATTAAAGAGATTTTTTTTATTATATATATATATATATATATATATATATATATATATATATATATATATATATATATATATATATATATATATATACCAGGTGTACCAGTATGAAATGCGGATTTTTTTCTAAAAAAACATCTTAAATTCGGAAGAATGATAAAAAGTGCTTTATTCAAAGTATGCTCCATCGCTTGTTATACATTTTTCCCATCTTTCGGGCAACTTGTGAGTACCACGCCAGTAAAAATCTTCCCCTTTTGCTGCGAACCATTCATCGAGCTATTTTTTCACATCTTCGTACGAGCCAAACCGCTGCTCAGCAAGTGCGTGACCCATCGATGCAAACAAGTCGTAATCGGAAGGGGCCAAGTCTGGTGAGTAAGACGCATGGGGTAGAACTTCCCAGCTGAGTGCTTCCAACGTGTCGTGAACTGGTTTTGCCTTATGTGATGTAGCATTGTCATTAAAAAAAATGACTTTCTGTTGCCTCTTTCGGTATTCTGACCTTTTTTCAAGCATCGAACGGTTCAGATCGGTCAATTGTTGTTGGTAACGTTTAGTATTAACCGTTTTCCCAGGTTTTAACGGCTCATAATAGACCACGCCTCTCCGGTCCCACCATACATCGTCTTTCTGCCAAAGCGATTCGTTCTTGCGGTCGATGTGGATAGTGCGCCTGGGTCTACCCATGATTTTTTGCGCTTGGGATTCTCAAAATAAATCCACTTTTCATCCCCTGTAACTATACGATGCAAAAACGACTTCCTTTTGTACCAAGCGAGCAAAATGTCACACGTGTTTGCGCTTTTCCCTTTGCCTGTCGTTCAACTCATGTGGTACCCATATACCAGTCTTCTGAATCTTTCCATCTCTCGTAGCCAATTGGAAACACCTTGTTGACGAACGCCCAATTGCTCGGCGAGTTATTTTTGTGTTTGCGAATCATCTTCGTCCAACAATGGTTGCAATTCCACATCTTCGTATTTTTTTGGCGGTTTTCCACGTTCCTTGTCTGCAACATCGAAGTCACCACTTTTGAAAAAACGCCGAAACCATCGTTCACACGTGTTTTGCGATGGAACATGTTCACCATAAGCTTCTCGAACTAATCGGTATGATTCAACAGCAGTTTTCTTCAAATGAAAACAAAAAATTAATGCTGTCCGCGAATGCGCTTTGTTCGGTATAAATTTCGACATATTGAACACAACATCACAACACTATGCACACGCTTTTCCAATTTATCACTCGTGCGCGTATGACTCTTGTTGATGACACAACAAAATGTCGCAGTATCAAATCTTTATAGCACAAACTGCATTGGTGCACCATCTGTTGTCTGAAATCCGCATTTCATACTTGTACACCTGATATATATATATATATATATATATATATATATATATATATATATATATATATATATATATATATATATATATATATAAAAATACAATCTTAATTGGGGAACTCGGCAAATTTGGGCGTGATAGGAGATCACACAATTTTCATTAAGCCGCCAATATTTCGGTCCTGGATTGGGTCCTTCTTCAGGGCAGAACTGAAAAGAAGAACAGAGCGTATTCACTGTGTATCTTCGGCAAACCATAAATCCTTGGTGGAATCGCCTTGTAGTAGTAAAGTTGTTTGGCTGTTATATCTATCGGTTCCTTCCAGGTGTCGACCCCGCATTCTGGTTAATTGAATTTTCTTGACTAAACCCCTTATCTGTGTCGGGTAGCTGTCTCCTGTCGTTCTTGTCATTTGTTCCTAAATGGCGGTGGCCATATGTGGTGGTCACAAGTGAAATAACTAACGATGTTCTCAACATCCAAGGTTCCCAATTACATCCATGTGTTAAATTTGTTTTTTAGATTTTTGTCTACAGTGTTTTAATGTGTATTTTGTATATTTTATGGATTAACCAACTTTTATATGTAACGACTTTTTTATGTATAACCTACGGCCATTCAGGCTAACGCAATCTTTGCACTTCTCATGTGAGTTTTTTTAACTTATTATGACTAATATCTTATTCTTGTTCCACACTAATTTTATTTATTATAACAACCTAATGATAACATCATTAATTTAAAGTTGTCCCAGACACTATCAGTGAATACGCTCTGTTCTTCTTTTCAGTTCTGCCCTGAAGAAGGTCCCAATCCAGGACCGAAATATTGGCGGCTTAATGAAAATTGTGTGATCTCCTATCACGCCCAAATTTGCCGAGTTCCCCAATTAAGATTGTATTTTTAATAATTTTGGTAGATACGGCAACTTTTTTGCTTTCTTTCTATATATATATATATATATACAAGGCTGGTTTGAAAAGTCCGTGCAAAAATAAAAACTACCTATGTGTTTGGGTAAACCTTTTTTATTTTTCGACATAGTCTCCTTTTAGGCTTATACATTTCGTCCAACGATGTTCTAGTTTGTTGATCCCTTCCGACTAATAGGATTTGTCTAAGTCTGCAAAATATCCATTAGTGTCTGCAATCACCTGCTCGTTTGAATAAAATCTTTGTCCCGCCAGCCATTTCTTCAAATTGGGGAACAAATAGTAGTCCGAAGGAGCTAAGTCTGGAGAATAGGGGGGATGTGAAACGAGTTGGAATCCTATTTCCATTAATTTTGCGACCACAACTGCTGAGGTGTGTGTGCTGGTGCGTTGTCGTGATGGAAAAGGACTTTCTTGTGGGCCAATCGCGGGCGTTTTTTCTTGCAGCTCGGTTTTCAAACGGTCCAATAACGATGAATAATATTCACCTGTAATAGTTTTACCCTTTTCCAGATAGTCGATGAGGATTATCCCTTGCGAATCCCAAAAGACAGTCGCCATAACCTTTCCGGCCGAAGGAACGGTCTTCGCCTTTTTTGGTGCAGATTCCCGTTGGTGACCCATTGTTTAGATTGTTGTTTGGTCTCAGGAGTATAGTAATGTATCCATGTTTCATCCACAGTGACGAAACGACGCTTAACCATCCTTGCAACACTTCACACGATTCCGTTTTTGGTCAAGCGTGAGCAATCGCGGCACCCATCTTGCGGATAGCTTTCTCATGTCCAAATGTTTATGCAAAATATTATGTACCCATTCAGTCGAGATGCCCACAGCACTAGCAATCTCACGCACCTTAACTCTTCTGTCATCCATCACCATATCATGGATTTGAGCAATGATTTCTGGAGTCGTAACCTCCACAGGTCGTCCAGAACGTTCAGCGTCACTTGTGCCCATATGGCCAGTCCGAAAATTTTGAAACCACTTATAAACTGTTCTAATCGAAGGTGCAGAGTCACCATAATGTTTATCAAGCTTCTCTTTAGTCTCCTGAGGCGTTTTTGCCTTTCATAAAGTAATGTTTAATCACCACACGAAATTTTTTTTCGTCCATTTCTTGAAAATCACTCGACTTCCTTGATTCACACGAATGCCAAACACAAAGAAATAAACCAATATGGCTGAAACTTGGTGTGCGTTCATTCAAGAGATGCTACTAACTAAACATGACCTCGATACGCGCCGGTGGTGCCATCTCTCGGACTTTGCACGGACTTTTCAAACCAGCCTCGTATATATTCCTATAACAAATTTTTTGTACCTGGGACAAGGAAGTGAAACTTCACGGCCCGACATCTAGTAGATAAGACTTAACAAATGTAACAATTGGCGTCATATCTGTGACCGATCGAGAACTTTTTAAACAACCCTCGTAATAACAACGCAATGTATGGTGTTGTTCTTTTCTCGTTTCTCTCATCGCTGATTTATGTATCAGAATAATTTGAAAATGAATTAAATTAGTAATTAAAACGGTATTAAAAATACTACAATTATACCTTAATTGGAATTTTATTGTGTAGTGAAATGTTTTTTGTTGCTATTTAAATGAACCGTATGATCACCTTTATTTTTATGGTAATTTTACGGTTGAAAGTTGAAATATGACTACAAGATTTATTGATTGACCTCTGGAACTCTAAATTACGGAAGGTATAGAAATTAAAGTTTTGTTCGTAAAATACAGTATTTTCGCAATCCTAGTTCTTTCTAATACCATATGCAAGATAGTGAACACGTCAGAATAAATTTGACAGTTAACAAGAAATATCGTAGAATATTTCGGTTCGGACGGGTCTTAAAATTGATCGCGAGTAAAGTAAATCCCAAGATATAAGATCCTGCCTTTTTGCTTTTTCAATGGGGCAATAAAACGACCTTATTAAGGTTTTGTGCATAGTTGCCAAGTATTACGATAAACGTATTTTTATTTTACCTACTTTGTATACGCTCACGTGCACCTGCAATCATATTGGATCTATTTTTTACCTATATATTTACCACCTGGCAACCCGGTTTCAAGCCTTTTAAGTATTTGATAATATAGGCCTAATGATCACAGATCCCCATTAAGATTCGAAAGATACTTTTTATTATTTTTAGTTTTCGTTTTACTTACAACTTACAACGTAACGGTTCTATTTTAATTATGTGGCGTACGTGGGAAAATTGCAGTAGTAGCAGAGAATTGGCCAATAATTTACCTTGACGAAACATGGCTCGATACCCATGACACTGTGCAAAAAGGGTGGGTTGACGGCAGTACAAAATGTTAGACTAACACACCTTCATATAAAGGTAAAACGAATAACCATTTTACATACTGGATCTGAAAGACACGACAGCAGAACTTTTTGAAAATTGGTTTCAAAATTCCCTTTTGCCAAATGTTCCCGAACAGAGTATTATAGTTATGGACAGTGCAAGTTACCATAGTCGCCTACTAAATAGGGTTCCTAATGCAGCCAACACCAAATTGGAAATACAGGAATATATGTTAGAAAATGACATTTACGAGGCTGGCTTGAAAAGTCCGTGCAAAAATAAAAACTACTTATGTGTTTGGGGTAAACCTTTTTTATTTTTCGACATAGTCTCCTTTTAGGCTTATACACTTCGTCCAACGATGTTCTAGTTTGTTGATCCCTTCCGAATAATAGGATTTGTCCAAGTCTACAAAATATCCATTAGTGTCTGCAATCACCTCCTCGTTTCAATAAAATCTTTGTCCCGCCAGCCATTTCTTCAAATTGGGGAACAAATAGTAGTCCGAGGGAGCCAAGTCTGGAGAATAGGGGAGATGTGAAATGAGTTGGAATCCTATTTCCATTAATTTTGCGACCACAACTGCTGAGGTGTGTGCTGGTGCGTTGTCGTGACGGAAAAGGACTTTCTTGTGGGCCAATCGCGGGAGTTTTTCTTGCAGCTCGGTTTTCAAACGGTCCAATAACGATGAATAATTTTCACTTGTAATAGTTTTACCCTCTTCCAGATAGTCGATGAGGATTATCCCTTGCGAATTCCAAAAGACAGTCGCCATAACCTTTCCGGCCGAAGGAACGGTCTTCGCTTTTTTTGGTGCAGATTCCCCCTTGGTAACCCATTGTTTAGATTGTTGTTTGGTCTCAGGAGTATAGTAATGTATCCATGTTTCATCCACAGTGACGAAACGACGCTTAAAGTCCTCCGGATTCTTCTGGAACAGCTGCAAACCATCCTTGCAACACTTCACACGATTCCGTTTTTGGTCAAGCGTGAGCAATCGCGGCACACATCTTGTGGATAGCTTTCTCATGTCCAAATGTTTATGCAAAATATTATGTACCCGTTCAGTCGAGATGCCCACAGCACTAGCAATCTCACGCACCTTAACTCTTCTGTCATCCATCACCATATCATGGATTTGATCAATGATTTTTGGAGTCGTAACCTCCACAGGCCGTCCAGAACGTTCAGCGTCACTTGTGCCCATATGGCCAGTCCGAAAATTTTGAAACCACTTATAAACTGTTCTAATCGAAGGTGCAGAGTCACCATAATGTTTATCAAGCTTCTCTTTAGTCTCCTGAGGCGTTTTGCCTTTCATAAAGTAATGTTTAATCACCACACGAAATTCTTTTTCATCCATTTCTTGAAAATCACTCGACTTCCTTGATTCACACGAAGGCCAAACACAAAGAAATAGACCAATATGGCTGAAACTTGGTGTGCGTTCATTCAAGAGATGCTACTAACTAAATATGACCTCGATACGCGCCGGTGGTGCCATCTCTCGGACTTTGCACGGACTTTTCAAACCAGCCTCGTATTTTGACTTTAGTTATAAAAAAAGTGATCTCTTGAAAATTTTGAAAGACTATAAATTGAAACAGAAATATGTTTGTGATAGCATGGCTGAGAAAATGGGACACTGTTTTGCGGCTTCTTCCGTATTATTGTGTGTTTAATCCAATTGAACATATTTGGCATCAAGTTAAATCAAAAATAAGGGCATATACAATGTTTATCCTACTTTAAGCGTGTCAGTGGTTCAATTAGTGAAAAAAGTTATAAATGATATACCTGGTGAAAGCTGGAAGAATTCCATTGAAGATTCAAATATTTATGCAAATAATATAAAACTATTGACAATTACCTCAGCTAATGACAGTGATAGTGAAACCGAATTAGGCTTAAGTTAAAAATATATTTTTATTTATACAGTATGTCTCCTCTTGTAAACCCCATTCATTCAAACTGTATATTTTTACTTCTTATCCATTTGTTTTTACATACATCTATAAATAAACATCTCCAAAAACACTTATCATTTTATTTATTTGCATTAATGAAGAAAAGTCCCTCGCTGTAACCTATCATAGACAAAAGGTCAGAATTTTTATATTGCCCACTTAAAATGGCAAAAATTAGGATCTTATATTTTGGGACAGGCTATACCGTTTTTACAGTCGCCGTCGTTGTAATGAACGTGTCCAAAAAATGAGAGCCAAGAGAAAAGGAAAGAGGAAAAAAATTACCAGTTTACATTGAGTTACGCAGTACTTATTTCCCTTACAAACATACAATTCCAGTGTAAATACCAAATTTGGACCCATTTCTCTCCAAAACTAAGTAGTACTTGTTATGCTATCCTTAAATTATTGAAAAGAATGCTTAATCCATCCGCGTTTGATCACAGTGGACCAAAAAGAACAACGTGTTGATGATTCTGAGCGCTGTTTGGACCTATTTAAGCGCAATAAAAAGGATTTTTTCATGTGATATGTAACAATGGATGAAACACGAATCCACCACTATACACCGGAATCAAATCGGCAGTCAGCTGAGTGGACAGCAGCCGGTGAAAGCCGCCCGAAGCGACCAAAAACACAACAGCCGACTGGAAAGGTTTTTACCTCTGTATTTTGGAATGCGCATGGAATAATTTTCATCGACTATGGGGGGAAAAAAAACCATCAATAGCGAATATTATATAAAGTTATTAGTGCGTTTGAAGGCAGAAATCGCAAAGATACGGCCCCAAATGAACAAGAAGAAAGCGCTCTTTCATCAAGACAATGCACTGTGTCACAAGTGAATCGTTACGATGGTAAAATTGCGTGACTTAAAGTTCGAATTGCTTCCTCATCCACCGTATTCTTCAGATTTGGCCCCAGCGACTATTATCTATTCGCAGACTTAAAAAAAAATGCTCGCGGTGAAGAGATTTGGCTCCAATAAGAAGTTATCGCCGAAACTGAGGCCTATTTTGAAGGCAAAGACAAATCCTTCTACAAAAAAAGTATAGAAATGTTAGAAAAGCATTGGACTGTTTGTATCGCTCTTGAAGGAGACTATATTGATAAATAAAGTCGAATTTTGCAAAAAAATATGTTTTAAGTACTACTCAGTATATATCACCACTACACCAAACACTTTATTTTTGCACTCGACGCGCGTTTCGCTAACCATGTTAGCTTCATCAGGAGCGATGATTGACTAAAGCTAAACTACAAATCTACCCTATTTATACTTAGCCTAACCTTGAATTACTCAGGCGGAACTAATGACATAGGCAAGGCCATCAGTTCCGGTCAAGTAACCAGTAGAGAGGACTATAAGGAATAGGCCCTCTGTCTTTATTTAAACTACTTTTACATTTTATGATTTCCATACTTTCGTATGCGTTCAACAATCTCCTATCAGTTACATTTTTTATTAATCTTAGATTATCTAATATTACAGTATGATCAGCTTCAAGAGCATGTTCGGCAACGCTAGACTTTTCTGTTCTATTGTATTTTAAGTGTGCTAAGTGTTCTTTAAATCTTGTTTTAATTGACCTTTTAGTTTGCCCAACATACTTTTTGTCACAATCATTACAACTAATTTCATAAATTCCACTTTTCTCACAATTAGGAATCTTATCTTTGGGATTTCCTAAGATTTGATGTTAGTTCTTTGTTCCCAAGTGTGCCAATTCCACAAACTTTACAATATCTCGAAGAATTACTTAGAATGAATGACTTTGAAGATGAAATTATTCGTTTCGTATTCGTACTGGTTACTTGACCGGAACTGATGGCCTTGCCTATGTCATATGTTCCGCCTGAGTAATTCAAGGGTTAGGCTAAGTATAAATAGGGTAGATTTGTAGTTTAGCTTTAGTCAATCATCGCTCCTGATGAAGCTAACATGGTTAGCGAAACGCGCGTCGAGCGCAAAAATAAAGTGTTTGGTGTAGTGGTGATATATACTGAGTAGTATCATTGTGCCAAAGATTCCACATTCCCAACTTAGTTATGTTTTAAGTAGCTAGACCAAAAACTTTTCAACCTACGTGTTATTCCCATATTTCCCAAGTATAATGCTTTGGGGAAAATGTAGAAAACCACACCATTTTGTTTTTTCTGACGTCATTTTCAGGACCAGGTAGATAATTATGTTTTTTTATGATTTAGGGATCCTCAAACGCGAAGACATTTGCGTGTCATCATTGTTTACTTATTAATAGATATTGAGATATTAAGAACCTTTTAGAAATAACTAAATTAAACAACTATCGCTTAACTGAAAGAGAAACTTGCTAAACGACAGTAAATAAATACTCGATAATTGGTATTTTTTATTTGCAATAAACTTTTTACCCGACGCGGTAGCTGTTTTAATAAAAAAAATTAATTCATTTTTGGTGAAATTGTTTTCCTTTTTTTCAACTGTGAAACGCTGACCTATATTGCATCTTTGTTGTGTAATTTTAAAAAGTAATTACACCGATGAACATGTCTGCGAACATCAGCACGCGTTTATTAAAAGAGAGAGCTATCTAATCTTTCTCTTTCTCAGCCTGTGTTCATCCACTTCTGAATGTAGGCCTCTTCCAAAACCTTCAGTGCCCTTCTATCCATTGCAACTTGGGTCTAGTTAGTTCCTGCTATCCTCCGAATGTCGTCTCGCCATCGCCTTTGTGGTCTTCCCACATTTCCCTTGGTCTCCATGTTCACTTCTTCTTCGAGTGCCACTCCTATCGGAGATTAGAAATCATCACAGCTACTCTCACTTTATTTGCTGCTCTTCTAAACAGTTCAATTGAGCTGCAGCCAAACCAGTCGCGCAAGTTACGCAACCGCGATATTCTTCTTCGTCCAACATTTCTCTTCCCTTTAATTTTGCCCTGCATAATATTCCGCAACAGTGAATACCTTTCTCCCCTCAACACATGTCCCAAATATTCCAGCTTCCTTTTTTTAATAGTGTTCATTAGTTCTGGGGCTTTGTTTAGTCTTTGGAGAATCTCGTTATTGGTTACCCTATCAATCCATGACACTTTCAGAATGCGCCGATAACACCACATCTCAAAAGCCTCAATACGTTTAGTATTGTTCTGCCTCAAAGTCCATGCTTCCACTCCATAAAGAAGCGTTGAGAAGACATAACAACGCAACATTCCCAACCGCAGTACCAGGCTTAGATCTCGATTGCAAAAGAGTTTTCTCATTCTATTAAAGCTTGATCTTGATATCTCTATTCGGGTTTTAATCTCCTTTGTCGGATCTGTGTTCTCGTTCAGCCATGTTCCCAAGTATTTGTAGCAATTGACTTTCTCAACACTTATGTTATTAACCAGAAGTCTCTCAACGTCTCTCTGTCTGTCTGTCTGTTCGTTAGTGTGCTTATCACTCGAAAACGACTTATCCGATTTACGTGTTTCTTTTTATTGATACATACGTTCTCTTTCCAGGTGTTATAATAATAATAATAATCTATAATCTATAATATACATAAAATGCAACGTTTCTCTGCCTGTCTGTCCGTTAGTGCGCTTACCACTCGAGAACCACTTATACGAATTACGTGTTTTTTTAGATTTATACATATGTTCTCTGGCTAGGTTGTAGGATATATTTTATTACGTTAGGTAGTATAAGAAATAAGCAGTGACGAATCAAGTTGGAAAAAGTTTGCCGCTAGCGCACTCTCTTGCAATACGCTGCCTAGACCGTCAAATATGGAACAATATCATGTAACAAAGAATACAGTACATATAAAACGCAACGTCTCTCTGCCTGTCTGCCTGTTTGTTAGTGTGCTTATCATTCGAGAATCACTTATCCGATTTACGTATTTTTTTTTTTTAATTCTTAACTTAATATTTATCAAAAAAATATCTATAATATATATAAAACGCAACGTCTTTCTGTCTGTCAATCCGTTAATGCACTTAGCACTCGAGAACCACTTATCCGATTTACGTGTTGTTTTAGGTTATAGAATATATTTAATTACTTTAGGTAACATAAGAAATAAGCAGTGACGATAATAGTGAATCAAGTCCACGCTAGCGGAGTCGCAGGCGTGGCTAGTTTTTATATATAATACAACTTCTACTTATGCAGCATCTCTAAGAAACTCGACTAGGCGCATTTTAACGATCCGGCGGAAGCCAGCCGGCTTCGTTTTGTGGCGACGTCTTGTTGCACGTGTTTGTCGTTCAATAGCTATATTTTCTGCGCTTTGGGTAATTGCTTGCTTGAAGCTTGAAATGAGCGTGCTTTGACGATCCTACTGATTTTTCGAAAGAAGAAATATCGTAAAAACTGCAAAACGAAACGCGCTTGTACAAAATTTCGTCAATATACTCCACAAAGCGTTAATAATTTGATATTCAAGCAAGTTTTTTGTATGACGTTATTTTATGGCCATATAGATAACTTTACAAAACACCTCTGTATTATAAATACAGTACAATCCCGATTATCTTAATCGCGATTATCTGAAATCCGGCTTATCCGAAACAAACTGTTAAAAAGCAAATTGTATTCCCATTAAACGAAAAAATCCCCATTATTCGAAACATACGATGTTCCCAAGTATTTGTAGCAATTGACTTTCTCAACACTCATTAACCAGAAGACGATCCTGGTTATTTTGGGATTTTGCCATCACCATAAATTTTGTTTTCTTTAGATTCATCTTTAGACCAAATTTATTGCAGTTGTTATTTAACCGCTCAACAAGATGTAGGTCTTCTAAACTTTCTTACATTTCTTACATTATTCAGAGTTTCACCGTTTACCGTTATGCCCTCGTCCGCCTCAGATAGAGTTCACTACTATTTCCATATTGCAATTAAGGATGCCCGATGTTGTCTTCAGACCGCGTATCGTAAAGCATATTTTAATGAAGCTAGACACCAAAAAGGCTTCTGGCGCTGACGGAATCCCTGCCATAGTTTTCAAAAACTGAGCGAGGGAAGTAACACTAGTTTTCTGTAGACTTTTGAACCTATCCTACAGAAAGGGAATATTTCCTTCCTGCTGGAAATGTGCCACAGGTCAGCCGATACCTAAAAGAGGCAAGAAGATCTTGCCAAATAACTACCAACCAGTCGCACTGCTTTTAATAGTATCGAAAGTCATGAAAAAGGTTATCAATGAGCATCTTCTAAAATATCTTGAAGAATTCAACAATATGGCTTTCGTAAACATAGATCAACAGGAGATCTTCTGACTTATGTAACACATGTTTGGAACAGCGCAATTGAATACTTTGGAGAATCTCGAGCGATTGCTCTTGACATATCCAAGGCATTCAACCGTGTTTGGCACGATTGACTGTTGGCTAAGCTACGCTCTTATGGTATGTCTAAAAAGTTCTGTTCGTGGCTCTCATGTTTCCTCAGAGAGCGTTCTTTACGAGTGGCGGTCGACGGATTTCTTTCTAACTGCTTCACTATCAACGCCGGTGTACCCCAAGGCTCCATACTATCTCCTACTCTCTTTCTCATTTACATTAACGATCTGCTGGAAAAGGCCGCGAATCCAATTTACTGCTTCGCAGATGAGAGTACGCTTACCTCTTCATTCACTTTGAATGCTCGGACATCGGCTACTCAGGCGAATATCCGCAAACAGCAGGAGGTCGTTCAACTTAACAAAGACCTGGAAGAAATTCTATCTTGGGGTGACAGTAACCAGATGGAATTTGACGCTACAAAAACCCAGGCGGCAGTTTTTTCTAAAAAAGTTAACGTTGCTGAACCCGACATGGTCATGTCGGGACACTCCATTCCCCGAGCATTGTCACTCAATTTGTTGGGCGTTAATTTGAGAGCAAACATGTCCTGCCATGAACATGTTGCAGGCATAGCAAAGAGAGCACACATGCCGCTCCTGGAGCGCTTTAGGGACTTCCCTGCAGCACGTGACCTAGACCCACAAAAAAAAATGACGGATGAGGAAACAATCCAGAGCCTAATTGGTCTAATTTTTTGGACTTGCGAACTGGTGCATTATCTTGGTAGAAAGACACTTTTCTTCACTAAATAAGGCCTTTTTTTCTTGATTTCACCATTCAAATGGTCCAATGAGCCAACGTTAACAGTCTCCACTAATTGTTCGCGCTTTCTCAAGATTCTGGAATTTCGGTGGACCAAATGTATTAGGCTCAATGGAGATTACGATGAGAAATACATTTGTGTTTTTGCAACATGTTTTTTACCTTGTTGACTTTTCAATCCACCCTCGTATATCACGGCTGATTTAAAATGACCTTAGAAGAATGATATGCTAAAAGATGGAGCTTGTAATATGCTTTTAGCACCAATTAATCAATACAAATTTTTTTAAAAATTAAACAAACATTTATTTTGAAATATGTACACACATTTCTTCATAGAATAAACAAGCACCACACCCTCTTCATATTTCAGAAGGATATAATCGTATAATTGGCATTCTTTTATGTTTATACTAACTTGCTCATCGTGTTTGTTTTACCTTTCTTCGCGATAGAATGCGAATTTCTATGTATTAATTTCTATGTGAGTATGGTCTATATTTCTAATACACTTATTGTAAAATAAAGAGAGTTACAGTCCCTGGCCAAATTATTAGACGCACTGCAAGATTTCATGTAAAATATTAATTACCGAGTGATATTGTACCGTTTTATTATTTTAAATTGATTTGTTTTTTATTTTTATATTATCCAATCAATTACCTATTTATTTGACGTAAATAAAACAGCATTAATTTAGAAAAGCATAAGTTTATTAAGTTTTAAAGAAAAGTGAAATTAATGTTAGTAAAAGTCAATATTTAGTTGAGCCACCTTTAGCCGCTATCAAAGCTTTAATTCTGCGCGGCATGCTATCAATGCAAGATTGTACTGTCTCCTGCATTTGAGGATGATGATTCCACACATGAATAATCTTTTCTAGGAGCTGGGTTTTGTTGGTAATCACATCTTTAGCCACTTCTCTTTTCATCAGCTCCCACACATTTTCAATGGGGTTCATATCAGGGCCAATCCAATAGAGGGATATTTTTTTCTGCCAAAAAAGCTTTAACAGACCGAGCAGTGTGGCAGGGAGCTCCATCTTGCATGAAAGTGAATGGTTCCCCATTTGGAAACCATTCTCTGAGCTGCGGAATCAACCGATTTTGTAATACTTCTTTGTACTGATCTTGCCTCATTATTCCTTTGAAGACGTACAGACGTCCAGTGCCCTTGCCGCTGATGACTGACCAAATCATCACTTTGGTGGGATGTTTAACCGTCGGGACGACACAATCAGGATGAAACTTTTCTCCACGACGACGACGCACATACTGAGCTTTATTCTGCAAAATTTCGAATGTGCTTTCGTCACTGAAGCAGACCTGTCAAAAATAGGAAAAAAATATATAAACTTCCATGTTTATTTGCTTTATTTAACTGAAAATGATAATAATGTATCAATTATTGATTAAATTGCTGTATCTTACCGATCTCCAGAAGTCCACATCTTTGTCTTGCCATTGTTTGGCCCACTTCAGGCGCTTTGCTTTCATTGCAGCTGTTAAATTGGGCTTCCTGGCGGGGCGACAGGCCTTAAAATCTAATTCTTTCAATTTTCTTCGAACAGTGCGCTCAGAAGCATTTACGCTAGCATCCTGGAGTTGTGATTTTATTACCTTTGTGGTAGCAAATCTGTTTTCTACACATATCTCTGACCGTGGAGTGAAAATTGGTTTTCTTCCGCATCTTTTCTTTCTTTTCGGGCTTAATTCCTTCCCTGACTCAATTTTCTTTTTTATGCGTCGTACACTAGCTTCAGAAACCTCCAATCTTCGTGATATTTCTCGGTTTGTAAATGTTTTCGCAATCACAAGGGCCTTCACTTCAGCTTTTTTACGTGGTGAAAGATCGCCTTTTCTACCCATAATGAAAATAGCCCAATTACTTTTTTAAAACACTGCATACAAAATAAACTAATAACTGAGTAGTATAAAACTGTTAAACAAACAATCACAGTCCATAAAGCCACAGAAACACGTCCGTACCTGACTCGATTCCGATCGCGACTGATACAGGTTTGTACTTATTTACGTTCATGTATCACTTTGTCAACACAGTGTTGCCATATGTTAAAAATAAATACAAATATGTAGTCTACAACAATTCTTTTAAATAAAAATCAATAATATTGTAGTTTAAATATACCATTATTGCATAAAAACTCTTAAGAAACATAAAATTACTAAAAAAATACAGTGCGTCTAATAATTTGGCCAGGGACTGTAGTGTTCCGTACGGAACACTTATAAGATAACTTCGGTGTCTGCCAGTCCGTCTGTCTATCCATCTGTCACAATCGATTTTTTCCGAAACTATTTGACGTAGAAAGTTGAAATTTGGCACTAATTTAGAAATTGATGGTCTCATCAGAGTCGTGTAGTTTTGAAAGTTAAATTTTGACCTAAGGGGTTAGTTTTGGGGGGTAAAATAGGAGGTGAAAAAAAAATTACCAGCTCATCGAGGTCGAAAATATATATAAAGTAATACTTTTCTTTGTATTATTTTTAAAAAATTGCGAGAAATCATACATTTTTTTTTGCAAAATTCGACTTTATTTATCGATATAGTCTTCTTCAAGAGCGATACAATCAGTCCAATGCTTTTCTAACATTTCTATACCTTCCTTGTAGAAGGATTTGTCTTTGCCTTCAAAAATGACCTCAGTTTCGGCGACAACTTCTTAATTGGAGCCAACTCTCTTTCCCGCGAGCATTTTTTTGAAATCTGCGAATAGATAATAGACACTGGGGGCCAAATCTGGAGAATACGGTGGATGAGGAAGCATTTCGAACTTCAATTCATGCAATTTTGCCATCGTAACCATTGACTTGTTACACGGTGCGTTGTCCTGATGAAAGAGCACTTTTTCTTATTCATTTGGGGACGTTTCTTTGCGATTTCTGCCTTCAAAAGCACCATTAACTTTATATAATATTCGCTATTGATGTTTTTTTCCCTTCTCAGCCTAGTCAATAAAAATTATTCCATGCGCATCCCAAAATACAGAGGCCAAAACCTTTTCAGCCTAGTGTTGTGTCTTTGGTCGCTTCGGGCGGCTTTCGCCAGCTATTATCCACTCAGCTGACTGCCGATTTGATTCCGTAGTGGATCCATATGTCATCCATTGTCACATATCGCCTGAAAAAAAATCCATGTTATTGTGTTTAAACAGGTCCAAACAGCGCTCAGAATCATCAACACGTTGTTGTTGTTGGTCCACTGTGAGCAAACGCGGTACCCATTTCGAGCAGAGCTTTCTCAGGCCTAAATGCCCAAATGTTTATGCAAAATATGACCAACATGTTCTATTGGTATCTTTAGGGTGTCAGCTATCTCACGCAATTTCACTTTAGGGTCATCCAAAACAATTTTGTGGATTTTTATGATGTGTTCCACCTCATTTGGGGGTCCAGTGCGTTTAGCATCATTTGTATCTGTACGACCGTGTTTAAATTCAGCATATCAGTAAATGATGAATGATTTTCCAGGTGCAGAGTCCTCGTAACACTTGTCAAGCCATTGCTTTGCTTGAACGGTATTTTTTCCGGTCAAAAAACAATGTTTAACACTAATTGCGCAAATCCGACTAGCACTGTCTGTCTGTCCGTTAGTGCGCTTATCACTAAAGAACCACTTATCCGATTTACATACATATGTTCTCTGGCCAAGTTATAGGCTATATTTTATAACGTTAGTTAACATGAGGAATAAGCAGTGACGATAATCGTGAATCAAATCGGAAAAAAGTTTGCCGCTAGCGCGTTCTCTCGCAATACACTACCTAAACCACTAAATATGGAACAATATCATGTAGTAAAGGATATCTATAATATATATAAAATGCAACGTCCCTCTGTCTGTTTGTCCGTTTGTGCGCTTATCACTGGAGAACCACTTATCCGTTTTACGTGCTTTTTTTTTAAACCAGCTAAACCATTAAATATGGAACAATATGATGTACCAAATAATATCTATAATATATAAAATGCAACGTTTCTGTGTCTGTCTGTCCGTTAGTGCACTTATCACTGGAGAACGACTTATCCGATTTACGTGCGTTTTTTTTTTTTAAATATACATATGTTCTCTGGCCAGGTTATAGGATATATTTTATTACGTTAGGTGACTAAGTTGGGAATGTGGAATCTTTGGCACAATAATACTACTCAGTATATATCACCACTACACCAAACACTTTATTTTTGCACTCGACGCGCGTTTCGCTAACCATGTTGGCTTCATCAGGAGCGATGATTGACTAAAGCTAAACTACAAATCTACCCTATTTATACTTAGCCAAACCCTTGAATTACTCAAGCGGAACTAATGACATAGGCAAGGCCATCAGTTCTGGTCAAGTAACCAGTAGAGGGGACTATAAGGAATAGGCCCTCTGTCTTTATTTAAACTACTTTTACATTTTATGATTTCCATACTTTCGTATGCGTTCAACAATCTCCTATCAGATACATTTTTTAGTAATCTTAGATTATCTAATGTTACCGTATGATCAGCTTCAAGGGCATGTTCGGCAATGCTAGACGTTTCTGTTCTATTGTATTTTAAGTGTGCTAAGTGTTCTTTAAATCTTGTTTTAATTGACCTTTTAGTTTGCCCAACATACTTTTTGTCACAATCATTACAACTAATTTCATAAATTCCACTTTTCTCACAATTAGAAATCTTATCTTTGGGATTTCCTAAGATATTCCTCAGATTGTCTGATGACTTATAGACTAAGGTAAGGCCTACCTTATTAAATACCTTATTGAGTCCCTTGCTATATTTCGGATTATATGGTATGGAGACATACTTGGTGTTAGTTTCTTCGCGTGTAAAAAAGGTGGGAATTCTGAATATTAAACCTAAACTTATGTCTACTTATTAGCTTATTTACTAAGTCATCGTCATAACCATTAACTCTAGTTATATTTCTAATACGATTCCTTTCTTTATTAAAGTTTACTCTATTCAGAGGGAAAGTGACCAAACGATGAACTAAAAAATGTAATGAGGCTAATTTATGTTGTTTGCAATGAAATGAATCATTAGGAATATATCTATCTGTTACTGTGTCCTTCCTATAGATATCAAATTCTAATCTATTATTATTTTTAATAATTAAAATATCTAGAAAAGGCAATTGTCCTTTGTTCTCAACTTCGTAAGTGAATTTAATGGAATCATACCGGCTATTTAATTTAGAAACAAAATCATCAATATTTGCTTTCTTTGTATCAAAAATCGCGAATCATCCACATACCTATACTATACCCTTGGGAAATATTCGAATTCTTGACTGGCTTCGATTTCAAACTTACTCATGAATAAATTGGCTATGAAAGGTGATAAGCAATTACCCATAACTGTTCCTTCTTTCTGAACATAAAATTAATTGTTATATTGGAAATAATTTTGTTCCATACAAAGTTTAGATAATGTTAAGTATTCACGAATAATTTCGTCTTTAAAGTCATTCATTCTAAGTAATTCTTCGAGATATTATAAAGTTTGTGGAATTGGCACACTTGGGAACAAAGAACTAACATCAAAAGAAATTAAGACTTCACCTTCATTAAGAACTAGATTTTTTGTTTTATTAATAAATTCTAACGAATTCTTCACTGCGAAGGTGTTTAAACGGTAACTTCTCAAGTTCTTTTGATAACCATTTGGATATTAAATATGTGGGTGATCCGACCGATGCAACAATGGGTCACATTGCTTTTCCAGGTTTGTGAATTTTGGGTAAGCAATACAATTTTGGTATGGTCGGATTACTCACATTTAATTTAAATTTTAGCGAATCGGAAACAAGGTTCTTACATTTTTTTAAAGAATTTTAACCTCTGATATCATTCTCGGTAATGGATTTCTTATTACCTTTTTATAAGGGCCAGATGCGATAAGATTATCTACGCGTTTAAAGTAATCTTTCTTATCCAATATAACAACCTTATTTCCTTTATCCGCTTTTAAGTAGAAGACATCTTTCTTTTTCAATCCTTTAACTACTTTTATGTAATTCAAGGGTTAGGCTAAGTATAAATAGGGTAGATTTGTAGTTTAGCTTTAGTCAATCATGGCTCCTGATGAAGCTAACATGGTTAGCGAAACGCGCGTCGAGTACAAAAATAAAGTGTTTGGTGTAGTGGTGATATATACTGAGTAGTACGTTAGGTGACATAAGGAATAAGCAGTGACGATAATAGTGAATCAAGTCGGGAGAAAAGTTTGCCGCTAGCGCGTTCTCTTACAATACACTGCCTAAAGCATTAAATATGGAACTATATCATGTAGCAAAGAATATAATATATATATATATATATATATATATATATATATATATATATATATATATATACATATATAACATATATATATATATATATATATATATATATATATATATATATATATATATATATATATATATATACATAATGCAACATCTCTCTGTCTGTCTGTCTGTCCGTTAGTGCGCTTATCACTCGAGAACCACTTGGAATATTTAATCGGGTTTGCACTCATATATTTTTCATAGTCATGCGCGTAGCATTCCGAGGTATGGAGGCTTCTAGATATGTTCGAGCCTCACTTTTAGCCCTGCATATCTCGTATTACTTAGTTACACATCGACGAATGACTAGATTGTGAGTATGTCACAAAGCGTATAGAGAGAGAAGTCAAACCACCCACAAAATTTCTCTATTATTTTGGCAACTAGCCTATTTTTAGCCGAAAATACTTCACATAAGACGTTCAGAACGCCCTGAAGTAAAATGCAATTTTTAGTAGTTTAATTTTCGTTTCTTTTAAGTTTAAACCCAATTTAGCCTTGCCTTAGAGGTATATCACACGATTTTAAGCCACGATTTCCATAATCATACTGCCAGTAGATGTTAGAAGGTATCATATTATTCTCTCATTCACACGATTTGCGTGTTTTTATAAATTTATACATATGTTCTATATAAATGTAAACCTAGATAATGGGAGATAAGGTTGAGATAATGAGAGATAAGTATAAATAATGGGAGATAAGGAGAGATAATGGGAGATAAGCAGAGATAAGTCTAGATAATGGGAGTTATGGGAGATAAGGAGAAATAATGGGAGATAAGGAGAAATATTACGAGGTAAGTCGAGATAAGCCTAGATAATGGGAGATAAGGTGAGATAGTGGAAGATAAGGGGAAATAATGGCAGATATTTTATTACGTTAGGTAACATAAGTAATAAGCAGTGACGATAGTAGTGAATCAAGTCCACGCGAGCGAAGCCGCGGGCACTGCTAGTATTTAAATAAACAGCAAATAACATGCAAGAAATGTAGGATGCCAATCATTCATAATCAATAGCATTTTTAATAACATAAAGATGCTTCTTACATTAACATATTAAACGCCACTGGCAAATCATATTTTTTCAAGATTTTTCATCATTTAAACACACGACACAAAGAGAAAGTTATATTATTGCTTACGAGACCATCAAATTATTTTTAATTTAGCAAAAATATTTGACTATATTTTTGTAAACTAATCATTTAAATTAAATAACTATTAATAAAAAGTTTGTTTATATCTTATTGAGCAATTATTTCTTTATTAAATTACATAATTAAATGAGAGATTTTTGTTTTTCGTTACGCACTTGCACAATATTGAAGATGTGTTGGTTTGCAATGAAATAATTCTTCTGCTTAAAATGCATATTCGGCTCGAATGTTGGCAATCATTATTAATATTATTACTTTATCCACTGCGACTCTGAAAAGACCGGTAATATTTGTTGGGAACCAATTTCGTAGATTGGTTAGCCAGGTGATACCTCTACGTCCTGGTCCCGTTTTTTTCAAAAAACCTTCCCTTGGAGTATTTGCTGTAGTAATCCATATCTGTGGGCTCTCTCACTTCCAATACAACAGGTCTTTATGCAAAATAATCTGTTAGAATTTAGGGTGCACCCCGACAAAATGTTTGTATACCAGGTGTACAAGTATGAAAACGCGGATTTTTTTTTCTAAAAAAACATGTTAAATTCAGAATTATGATAAAAAGTGCTTTAGTCAAAGTATGCTCCATAGCTTATTATACATTTTTCCCATCTTTCGGGCAATTTGTGAATACCACGCCAGTAAAAAATCTTCCCCTTTTGCTGCGAACCATTCATGGAGCCATTTTTTCACATCTTCGTACGAACCAAAGCACTGCTCAGCAAGTGGCGTGACCCATCGATGCAAACAAGTGGTAATCGGAAGGAGCCAAGTCTGGTGAGTAAGCCGATCGATGGGGTAAAACTTCCTAGCTGAGTGCTTCCAACGTGTCGCGAACTAGTTGTGATAGAACATTGTCATAAACAAAAATGACTTTGTGTTACCTCTTTCGGTATTCTAACCTTTTTTTTCAAGCAGCGAACAATTCAAATCGGTCAATTGTTGTTGGGTAACGTTTAGTATTAACCGTTTCCCTAGGGTTTAACAGCTCATAATAGACCACACCCCTCTGGAGGCACACCAAAACACAGAGCATCGTCTTTCTGCCAAAGCGATTTCGGTCTTGCGGTCGATGTGGATGATGCGCCTAGGTCTACCCATGATTTTTAGCGCTTAGAATTCTCAAAATAAAAACCACCTTTCATCCCCTCTAACTATACGATGCAAAAACGACTTCCTTTTGTACCGAGCGAGCAAAATGTCTCACGTGTTTTTTGCGCTTTTCCATTTGCCTGTCGTTCAACTCAAGTAGTACCCATCTTCCGCTCTTCTGAATCTTTCCCAACTCTCGTAGCCGATTGGAAAGAGCTTGTTGACTAACGTCTCCAATTGCTCGGCGAGTTGTTTTGTGTTTGCGAATCATCTTCGTCTAACAATGCTGGCAATTCCACATCTTCGTATTTTTTTGGCGGTTTTCCACGTTCCTTGTCTGCAACATCGAAGTGACCATTTTTGAAACGCCGAAACCATCATTCATACATATCTTGCGATGGAGCATGTTCACCATAAACTTCTCGAAGTAATCAGTATGATTCAACAGCAGTTTTCTTCAAATGAAAACAAAAAATTAGTCCTTGTCCGCGAAATGCTCTTTGTTCGGTATAAATTTCGACATATTGAACACACAACAACACACTATGCACACACTTTTCCAATTTATCACTCGTGCGCATCTGACACTTGTTGATGGCACAACAAAATGGCGCAGTGTCAAATCTTTATAGCACAGACTGCAATAGTGCACCATCTGTTGTCTGAAATACGCATTTCATACTTGTACACCTGGTATATTATAGATATAGATGAAATAGTCAAAAATTACTATTATAATCAGCGACTGAATTTATTTTCCTCTGTATTTCTTCGGAATATGCTTCCTCAACAGAACATTATTGACACTAATATATTTAATAATAAAAATTTGTTAAAGAAAGTCGTTAAAAAATTGAATGGCGGTGATTAAAATCTATTCTTACATGGATAGGTTTTTATCTAACGGAATTTATAAAGCTTCATGTACATGATTAGACGCAAGGGAAATAATTTATAGAATAATTCATTTTAACAATTAGAGTAGAATGTGATAGGAACTGTGTAATCTAAACGAGTCAAATAATTTAATTTTAATTAAGCGGTGATAATAACAATACCGTACTTAGCGAAAAGTCCCATACCCGACAACATTCAATATACGTACAGGTTGACAAAGTTTGCTGTATAGAATAAAAATCAACAAAATAAACGCTGTAATTGAGGATGAAAACATATTAAAAAAAAATTGGAAAAAAAAAAAAAAAAAAAATCATGATGCACTAATTCCTGATTTTTTAAGCATTTCAAACGAGTTTTTTGTAAGCCTATTTGTATTTGTTCTCAATGATTTTCAGGAGTATATGTTTTTGAAAAAGCATTGCCTCGGTTCATATAGAGACTATCTCCCTTACTATATTCTCTCCCTACTTTAACAGTTTCCATAATTTTCCAGTTTTTTATTCATGCGACGTAAGACATCCTCGTTGGTAATATGGTCAGCATAAGAAATTTTCAAATACTTCAAGTTTCTTAGAAATGACTTCAGTCAGCGTCCAATATTCCACACCGTTTAAAGAAGGACACTGAAACATTACATCTTAGGAGTATTATTTTTGTGCTTAATTTTATTGCTGACCTTTTGAAGAGTGATGTCATTTTGAGAGAAACACTACTCTAGCTTTTTCGAGACAGCAACGAAATTCCTGCGAGTGATCCCACTGTTCGTTGATCATAGATTATCTAGTCGTGAAATACTGTGGAGTTCTTTCTATTTGTTGACTGTTAAACATCAACAAGGTAGCAGGAACAGAAGACTTGCGGATTACCATGTATGTACTTTGTTTTGCTGATGTTAAGTTTGTGTCCGTATCAATTAGTAACATCGTTTATTTTTATCACAAGATGTTGAATGATATAATTAGGTAATGTTTATTTTAAATAATCTGTATGGGCTCACGAACGATCAAGTGTATGTATATATATATATATATATATATATATATATATATATATATATATATATATATATATATATTATATTTATATATATATATATATAATATATATATATATATATATATATATATATTTATATTTATATATATATATATTTATATATATATATATATATATATATATATATATATATATATAATATACGGTTTATAGCGTCACTCTGCGCCTTCCGGTTCCTAGCTTCCATTCTCGCCGATCATCCCAGTCACCTGGTCGTGATATTTCGTTCGGATATATATATATATATATATATATATATTATATATATATATATAATACGAGGCTGGTTTGAAAAGTCCGTGCAAAAATAAAAAACTACTTATGTGTTTGGGGTAAAACCTTTTTTATTTTTCAACATAGTCTCCTTTTTAGGCTTGTACACTTCGTCCAACGATGTTCTAGTTTGTTGATCCCTTCTGAATAATTAGGATTTGTCCAAGTCTGCAAAATATCCATTAGTGTCTGCAATCACCCTCCTCGTTTGAATAAAATCTTTGTCCCGTCAGCCATTTTCTTCCAAATTGGGGAACAAATAGTAGTCCGAGGGAGCCAAGTCTGGAAAATAGGCGGGGATGTGAAACGAGTTGGAATTTTCTGTTTCCATTAATTTTGCGACCATGAAACTACTGAGGTGTGTGCTGGTGCGTTGTCGTGATGGAAAAAGACTTTCTTGTGGGCCAATCGCGGGCGTTTTTCTTGCAGCTCGGTTTTCAAACGGTCCAATAAAGATGACGTAATAATATTCACCTGTAATAGTTTTACCCCTTTTCGAGATAGTCGATGAGGATTATCCCTTGCGAATCCCAAAAAGGACAGTCGCCATAACCTTTCCGGCCGAAGGAACGGTCTTTTTCTTCGCCTTTTTTGGTGCAGATTCCCCCTTGGTAACCCATTGTTTAGATTGTTGTTTGGTCCCTCAGGAGTATAGTAATGTATCCATGTTTCATCCACAGTGACGAAACAACGCTTAAAGTCCTCCGGATTCTTCTAAGAACAGCTGCAAACCATCCTTGCAAACACTTCACACGATTCCAAGCCGTTTTTTTTGGTCAAGCGTGAGCAATCGCGGCACCCATCTTGCGGGATAGCTTTCTCATGTCCAAATGTTTATGCAAATGATTATGTTGTACCCGTTCAGTCAAGATGCCCACGAGCACTAGCAATCTCACGCACCCTTAACTCTTCTGTCATCCATCACCATATCATGGATATGATCAATGATTTCTGGAGTCGTAACCTCCACAGGTCGTCGTCCAAAACGTTCAGCGTCACTTGTGCCCATATGGCCAGTCCGAAAATTTTTAAAACCACTTATAAACATGTTCTAATCGAAGGTGCAGAGTCACATAATGTTTATCAAGGCTTCGGTCTTTAGTCTCCCTGAGGCGTTTTGCCTTTCATAAAGTAATGTAGTAATCACCCACACGAAATTCTTTTCGTCCATTTCTTGAAAATCACTCGACTTGCCTTGATTCACACGAATGCCAAACACAAAGAAATAGACCAATTATGGCTGAAACTTGGTGTGCGTTCATTCAGAGACGCTACCTAACTAAACATGACCCTCGATACGCGCCGGTTGGTGCCATCTCTCGGACTTTGCACGGGACTTTTCAAACCAGCCTGTATATATATATAGTTATATATATATATATATATATATTTATATATATATATATATATATATATATACATATTATAGCGTCACTCTGCGCCTTCCGGTTCCTAGCTTCCATTCTCGCCGATCACTCCCAGTCAGCCTGGTTCGTAAGATTTTCGTTCGGAAATATATTGGTTTTTGCTTATGGTTATTTTCCAGAACCGCGCCCCCGTCCTGAGAGATGCACCCTTATTTGCCCTTTTTCTTTCTGTAGCGGTGTCCACTGTAGGATTTTGTTCTTGCGGATTCTATGGTGTTGCCATCCTCCCTCTGCGACATGGCCATACTACTTTAATTGTCTCTGCTGCTGTACGTCCTCTATCATGTGCTCTATTCTATTTTCATTTGTTGACCGGGCCCTTTAATGTGATATCCTATCGAGCTTGGAAATTCTTGCCGCCGATCTTCACCAAAAATCCATTTCCAGAGCATTTAACCTTCTTTCAAGAGTTTTGTTTAGTTGCCATGTTTCTGCACCCATTATAGAACTATACTTTTGAAGATGGACGTTGCAAATATGTTGCTTTCTTTGCTTACTGACATTTTTTGACCCACAGAGTATGGAATTCATGGCACTGATCAGTCCTTTCCCCTTTGCTATCCTCTCTCCCACTAGATATTTTCTGTTCTTCCAGTGCTGTCTCTATTCTAGTTCCCATAAAGTAAGCTATATTGCCGTCGCATGCTTCAATTCCCTATGTTATTTGTTCCAGTTTTTCAGGTCCTGCCTAACCTCACCGATCTGCAAGTACATTTGATTTTGCTCATGTTTAATGTGAGTCCCCAATTGTTATATTAGGTCTATGTGAGCTGTCCTTGTCATTATATTCCAGATCTTCTGGATCTTGGGCGATAACCACCTGATCATTGGCAAAATGTAGCGTAGCGAGTGTGTGTCTACAATCGTCTATCTCGATACCCATTCCTCGATAACTCTTCCTACCAATGATCAAGAGGCCGCATCAATATATACTTTGAATAACGTTGGGGACAAGCAACATCCTTGTCTAAAACCTGAGCTTTGTTAAGAATTAACAGTTGTTGTGGAGTGTAAAGCCTTTCTGGTTCGAAATAATATTCCCAACTTTGAGAAGCAGTCTCCTTGCTATGCCTGCAACATGTTCATGCCAGGACATATTTGCTCCCAAATTAACGCCCAACAAATTGAGTGACGATGTTAGAGGAATGGAGTGCCCCGACATAACTATGTCGGGTTTCTAGCAACGTTTAACTATTTTTTAGAAAAAAACTGTCCGCGCTGGAGTTTTTTGTAGCGTTTTAAGAAATTCCACTTTGTTGGTTACTGTCATCCCCCAAGATAGAAATTTTTTCTTCCAGGTCTTTTTTAAGTGTTGAACGGGTATCTTATTCCTGCTGTTCTGCGTGTTATTCGTCTGAGTAGCGAATGTTTCCGAGCGTTTTCAAACGTGAATGAAGAGATAGTGTTACTGTCATCTGCAAAGCTGTAGATTGGATTCTCGGTCTTTTCCAGCAGATCGTTAATGGAAATGAGAAAATGAATAGCAGACAGTTTGGTGCCTTGAGTTCACCGGCGTTGATCGTGAAGGTGTTTGATAGTAATCCGTCGAATCTGCCACTCTAAAGAACCGCTCTCTGAGGATACATGAGAAGCCACACAGGACTTTTCCGATCATTCCATTATAGAAAAGTAGCTTTTGCAAACAGACCATCGTGCAAACACGGTCGAATGCCTTGGTATGTCCAGAGCAACCGCTCTAGATTCTCCAAAGGTTCAATAGCATTGTTACAATCATGTGTTACATAGTCAGATGATCTGCTGTTGATCTATTTTTACGTAGCCATATTGGAGATCGCTAATAATGTTGAATCTTAAGTTATATTTTTTGAGAAGATGTGATTGATAGCCTTTTCCATGACTTTCGATATTATTGAAAGCAGTGCGATTGGTCGGTAGTTATTTGGCAAGGTCTTCTTGCCTTTTTTAGGTATCGGCTGAACTGTAGCGCATTTCCAGCAGGAAGGAAATATTCCCTTTCTGTAGGATAGGTTGAAAAGTCTACAGAAAACTGGTGTTAGTTCCCTCGCACAGATTTTAAGAACTATGGCAGGTATCCGTCAGCGCCAGAAGCCTTTTTGGTGTCTAGCTTCATCAGAATACGCTTTATAATACGCTGTCTGAAGACAACATCGGGCATCCTTGACT
>JAHKBH010000212.1:0-50000 GCA_019049505.1 Pachyrhynchus sulphureomaculatus
ACAAGGTTGACTCAACCAAGCTTCTAACGGAAATTTCCAAAAAAACGAAAATGAGCTTAAAAAGCTACATGAAGCAAAAATTTCTCTATTTTTCGGTGGCAATGCAACAAAACTTTTGGAGACGACAAGAGCTTTTCCAGCTTAATCAGAAACAAGAAGAAAACATCGTTGACAGCTAAAATATTCGATCATGGTGTTAATCGTCTCCCCAGACAATAGCCTCTAGAAGAAACTGCTACAGGTATCAGGCATAACCGTTTTCTGTCAGCCCAAACTTCTAGATTACCTCTTGGAAATCTAAAAATTCGGTTAGGAATCTTCCTTCACTGCGCTTAGCCTCTCTTGACAAGGTTCTCATCTCGGTATCAGATTTTGATCATTTCTTTGTGAAACGACTGTCTTACTCTGCTCTCATCTCTTGTAAATGATCAGCCTTTAGTTCTCCTGCAGGACTTCAATTTCCTATCAATCTGATAGTATACCGAAAAAAACTCAACATACGCCTATGAGTCCATGCAAAAAAATTTTAAAAAAATTAGTGACTCAAAAGTAACGTTTAAACGGCTCTGAAAAGAATAAAGTATACCCTCAGTTTGTCAATTCAGAAGAAGATCTAAATCAAAATAATCCAAGTCTTAGACTTACTGGATAAACCAAAATCAATTTACTCTTAATTGCACCCAACATATACCACTAAGGTAATAGAAATACACCTACTCGGGTAACAAACTTTGAAATTGCTCATAAAAATTTTTGACTCTACATCACACTACACGAGCTACATCTTGCGCTTGTCCTAACTCAAGATCACCTTGGATTGCCTCTAATCAAAATTTCGCTTCCAAGTGTCAAGAACTGGATATTATTTGGGATCATAAGCAAATCAAATCCCGCGACCACCGACATACCAGTCTTATGATATATCCTGAGTGTGACTCCTTTGCAAGCTCGCTAAAACTGAGTCAATGCTAAACATCAACCACAATCAACCTAAGTTTGGGATATTGCCAATACCCAAAACCTTAGCATTAAACAATAAAAGTAAGCTATTCTCTGCTCAACTTTTATAACAGTCAAAAAAAACGAGGTCGTCACCTCTACAGAGCAACATCAAAAAAAAATAAAGTAAAGCAATTAAGATAATGTAAATATTAATTATTCTTCTTCTGACAGACTTTCACTAGGGTTAGGTCCGTTGAATGGTTTTAAGTCTTTAATATGCCATCTTCCTATTTTAGTCCCATCTAAATTAACCAAACCATAAACTAAATCTGAAATCTTTTCTCTTATCACGCAATGCACATACTTAGGTACTAACTTAGATGTGAATTTATCAGCTGCACTGGAAAGAATTTTATTTTTTCGCCAAACGTGATCACCTATATTAAAGGAAAAATCTCTTTTTCTAAGGTTGTAAGACTTACTGTTCCGTTCATAAGCCTTATGTATCCTACTACGCACGTCTGTGAAAATATCTTTTAAACCCTTTAAATTTTCGGCGTACGCACCCCTGTTACCCGGAATTATTTCGCTGTCAACATTGACATCCAAATCTAAATTTTTATAATACGATCCAGATAGAGGTATATGTCTGCCGTAAACTAAGAAAGACGGTGTGAACCCTGTTACTTCGTGTCTTGCGGTATTTATTGCTTGTTGAATTTTGGAAATGTTGCCATCCCAAGTATCATGTGAATCAACGTAACTTCTTAAAGCGGTCCCGACTGTTCGGTTATTACGTTCAACAAAATTACATTGTGGAGAGTACACGGGATTAAAACGGATGTTAAAACCATAAGTTTCACTTAAGCTCTTAAAACTCTTAGAGGTAAACTGAGTACCGTTATCGCATATTAAGAGCGATGGAACACCATGGATTTGAAAGACATTATTTTCTAAAATTCTCTCTATATATCCAGCTTTAGAGCTTTTCAAAGGAAATAGCATGGTATACTTTGTAAACCAGCAAGAAACCACGAGAAGCCATTTATTTCCCCTTTTTGAACGTGGGAATGGGCCTACTAGATCAGCTGCTATGACTTGAAAAGGGTAATTAACCGTTTTCTCTTTTCCCATCAGTCCCATAGGTAGTGCATTTGGAGATTTCTGCGCTCCACATACTTCACAAGTCCTCACAAACTTTAAGATATCAAAACGCATTTTTGGCCAATAATACTGTTCCTGAACCCTGTGAAGAGTTTTATAAAAACCAAAATGACCAGAAGTAGGAGGAGTGTGACACATGTCTATAATTTCTCCTCTCTGCGGTTTAGGAACTAGTATTTTCCACTCGGGTACATTAACTTTTAAAGGCAACTGGTTTGGGATAAATTTGTACACGAAATCATTTTCCACTTTCCACTGCGGAAAATTTTGAGGAAATTCTTTAATTTGCTGCCGTAAATTATCGTACCATGGATCTATACGATCTATGTCTACTGTATCGATTCTTACGCCAATCTGTGCATTAAGACTGTTTTCGTCCGCTGTATGATCTGGGATTCTTGACAAAGCGTCAGGAATAACATTGTGGACTCCTTTTCTATGAATTAAATTAAATGTATGTTGTCTCAGTCTAATCGCCCAACGCGCTAGTTTGCCACTAGGGTTTTTAATAGAATTAAGCCACAATAAACTATAATGATCTGTTATGACCGTGAAAGGAACACCTTCTATGTAAGGTCGAAACTTTTCGATGTTAAAGAGTACTGCTAAATATTCTTTTTCAACAACCGAATAGTTACGTTCAGCCTTTGACAAAGTTCTACTGGCATACGCTATCACTCTCTCCTCACCATTGATTTTCTGTGTTAGGACGCCCCCTAAACCGGTATTAGAAGCATCACTAGAAATATAAAACTGTTGGGAAAAATCTGGTTGGGATAAAATTGGAGCTGAAACCAATAGCTCTTTAATCTTTATAAAAGATCTTTCTGCTGCGTTTGTCCAATCTATCGATTGTCCTTTTTTTCGTCCTTTCAAAAGATCATTAATAGGCGACAACAAGGTAGAAAAATTCTCAATAAAACGTCTATACCATGAACACATTCCTACGAAACGCTTAACTTCCGTAGTATTAGTAGGTCTCGCATAATTAACCATGCTTGCTACTTTATCCGGATCGGTACGCAAGGAATTTGAGCCTACAATATAGCCTAAAAACTTTAGAGAAGTTTTCAAAAAATCACATTTGCTCAAATTTATCGTCAGTCCGGCCTCTTTCAATTTATCTTTTACTTCTTTAAGTAAGCGAATATGCGATTCGAAGTCTTCCGATGTTACTAAAATATCATCTAGATAGTTAAAAATATGTGGCTCATATTTCGGACCAAATATAGCGTCCACTAAACGTTGCTGAGTTTGAGCAGCGTTCTTTAGACCAAACGGCATAGTGACGAACTGAAATAGACCTCGGCCTACTACTGCAAAAGCGGTCTTTTCCTTAGAGGATTTGTCTAAAGGAATTTGCCAGAAAGCCTTTCTAAGATCTATCGAAGATACATACTTAGCATTCCTGAGTGATGTCAAAATTCTGTCGATGTTCGGTAATGGATAGTTATCAAATTTGCTGACCTCGTTGAGCTTTCTTCCGTCAAAGCATAGACGATACTGTCCATCGGCCTTTTTCACCAATAAGATTGGAGAACACCAGGGACTGTTTGATTCTTCAATCACTCCGAGTTTCAACATTTCGTCTAACTCCTTATTTAATACTTTTGACATATAAGGAGACATGGCGAAGGGCCTTGTCTTTACAGGACTGGCATCAGCCGTATCTATAGACATGTTGATTTTATTCGTTCGGCCTAACCTATCTTTACTACTTATTTCTTTGAAAGAGCTTATTACTTTTTCTGCCTTTAAGCGTTCCGTCCGCGAGAGATCATCTAGGGTACATAGACGCGAGAAAAGGTTTTCTAAAGAACTTTCTGAATAACAATCTTTAAAACTGGTATGAGAATTGACTTCTAGGGACTGTGGATACCACGAATTATCTTTAAAATTTACTAAAATTCCGAATTTTTGTGCAAAATCACATCCTAAAACCAAAGTATGTGATAGAGAAGGTACTACTAGAGCAGAGATTACTAAACAATGACCATTGCAGACTAGCGGCAACTCAACCGTACCTAAAACTTTTAGACGGCTGCCATCTGCAGTGGTAACACTTCTATTTTTGACATGGCATATTTTTATACTTAAACGACTTAAAATTTTAATACCATTCTGACCTACAACGGAGGCATTTGCACCAGAGTCAAATAAAGCCGAGAAATGGGCACCTAATAGATTTATCTTGATATGCGGTCTGTTATCTGAATATTTATGCACGAATAAAGGAGACATGTGACCATTTGGAGAAGCAGGAGTTTTAACTTGAGAAGGAGAATTTTTATTAGACTTAAAAAAATCAGAAACTTTTTGTAACCATTTAGTCCAATCTGATCTATTGGAATATTTTTGTCCATCCGTGTTTTTAGAACGTTTTGGATTAGGGGCTTTACTGCGAACGTGAGCTTGTGACTTAGCCGAATGATTAGAGGCTTTTTTGTTGGACTTAGTATATCCGCCTCGGTAATATACCGTCCTTACTCGTTTTTTGTACATTTGGGGCATGATGCTAGTCTCACACCAGTTGTTCCACATTTGAAACAAAATACCCTCTTAGGTGCTGTACAACTTTGGTAAGTGTGATTCGGACCTTCGCAATTCCAACACGTGGAAATTGCCTTAGGTAAAACCGACTTGTCATTCACTTTAGCTGCAGTGTCGCTAATTTTAGAATCACTATCTTTTCTTTTACCCGTTTTCCGGTTACTCCTAGAGTTCCGATTTAAATTCCCATCTTCCGAGATGGGAATTTAAATCGGAATATATATATACATATATATATATATATACATATATATATATATATATATATATGTATATATATATATATATATATATATATATATATATATATATATATATATACATATATATACATACATATATATATATATATATATATATATATATATATATATATATATATATATATATATATATATATATATATATATAAGCCTTCACTGGGAAAACAGGGGATTTAACATATCCTGAGAAAGTCTCATCTCTCAGGATATGCCTTTCCCTAATAGCTATAGACGCATATCTTTGACAAATCATTTCAGTAAAATCCTTGAAAGAATGGTTCAGCAGCGATTATCATGGATTCTAGAAACTAAAAATCTTCTCTCTCAATTCCAATATGGATTTAGGAAACATAGATCGGTTATTGACCATTTAGCATCCTTAGACGCAGACTTAAGAACAGCCATTCATAGGAAACAGCATACGGGTCTCGTGTCTCTGGATATAAGCATTGCTTTTGATATAACAAATGGAATTTGCATCCTGAACCAACTGAATGAGAAATTCATTCAATTCCTCATCCAGAGAAATCACAAAAGAGTTGCAGATCACAATCAATACCCTAAATTCGTGGGCCACCAATAATGGCTTCTTATTTTCTCCAACAAAATCTAATGCAATCCACTTTTGTAGGATCAGAAACTGTCCAAAAATGAACGTATTACACATTAACAACAGGGACATCCCCTCAACAAGCTCCACCAATATTCTCGGGATGACTTTCGAAAGCAGTCTCAGCTGGTTGCCTCATATCAAAAAACTAAAAGACCGTACAATGCAAGATCTCAATATTCTAAGAATGCTTGCAAACACCAAATGGGGAGCGGATTTCACCTCTCTAATAAATTTATATAAGTCCTTGATCCTTTCGAAGCTCCGGTATGGGGACTTAATTTATGATGCAGCCAGCCATTCTGCAAAGAAATTATTGGACACTATACAAAACCAAGCTCTGCGGGTTGCAACTGGAGCATTCAGAACTTCTCCAATATCGAGCCTTCAGTGTGTGGCAGCTGTTCCCTCTCTCCATCTCGTAAGACAATTTTCTCTTATGAAATTTTATTCATCCTTACTTCAACGCCCACATTCCAAACTTTCGTTGGATCTATTAAAAGTTCATCGCGCCAATCATTCTTCTCCTCCCAAATCCATTCCTAGTAGAATAAAAAAAATACCTGACATTACATGGACTCAACCCACCAACCTTCAACTACCCACTATACACCACTGATTGACTTTCATCTACAAACTCTCAGCAAAAATGACTTTATCTGCTTTGAAGTAAACCAACTTTTCAGACAAAGATTTCATACTCTATACTCGAATTACTCCATAATATTCACGGATGGATCAAAGTCGACTGGGGGAGTGGGAGCAGCCTTCGTGCACAGTCATATCACGAAACAATTCAAACTTCCCCTTCACTCCTCAATTTTCTCAGCGGAGCTTCTGGCAATAAAGGAAGCAATTAGTTACGCAATCAGATCCAAAGAAAATAATAACTTCCTTATCGCGTCTGACTCATTAAGTGCCTTAAAGGCCATAAAATCCAACAACCCTAACTATGCATACTTGAGGCAAATCTCAGATTTACTATACATCGCCAACATTAGGAAACAACAAATTACTCTTATTTGGATCCCGAGTCATTCCGGTATTAAGGGTAATGAAATGGCGGATCGGGAAGCCAAAAAAGCTGCGGACAGAGGCGTCACCATCATAGGGGAGAATCATGTGAATGATTTTGTAAAAATATTAACATCAATAACCAGAAATGATTTTTAGTTGGAATCCTTGAGGTTTCCAGTAACAAGTTGTGGGAAGTTACATCTCAAGTCCATGTCCCCCTCCACATACACAATCTCAGCAGATCAGAGAACACAACTCTGAGAAGATTGGCAATAGGACATACATATCACACGCATTCCCACTTATTGAGAGGTGAACCCGCTCCTTCGTGCTCTATTTGCGGTTCCGAATTGTCAGTAAAACACATCTTTGAAGCAAAACATTCATCACATCTAAGATCTATACACAATATTCCATCGAATATCAAACAAATAATCAATACCTTTCAAGCAAACAAGGCAGGTAGAATCAAATACCTCAAAGATCTCGAAATAATTATCTTACTCTTTCTTGGGCGCCAAATGACCATTGATGTCGACGCGCCCCACCCCATTAAATAAAAAAAAGTGACAGCTAAGATCGGACAGTGATAAGGAAATTGCCAAGCAAAAAAAGGCAGAATTACAGACAAAATTCAGAGAGCTTAATCATAGATGTGCCAAAAGCTGGATTTGGTAACACCAGTGATGGCAATACAAGTAAGAGTAAGTAAGAATTTTTTTGCCAATTCGGAGGTAGCCGCTGAATTTACAGGTATCGACTTCAACCTCATAAATCACTTGAAAGTGATTTTGGAAGTAATATCGAGTAATTGTAAAGTCGAAAAAATTTGCAGACTATGGATATGCGACCGCCAAAATTTATGTGGAGTTGTTTCCCTGGCATTCCATGACGATGTACAAAATATTAATTCACGGTACATTAAAGTACTATTCGAAGAAGCAGCAGGGGCGGAAACAAGCATTTTCGCCTCTATGGCAAAAGTTTGCGTGAAAAATTCTCAAGAGGAGAATGAAGTTTAGATATCCTCAACAGCTCAGATTCTTTAATATCTAGTACAGGGGTGCTCAAACGGTCGATCGCGAGTGCTTTTTCAGTCGATTTCGAGAAAAAAATTCCGATATAGAACTATTCACAGATTTTGTTTTAGGTAACTAAAGCAAAATGTAATAAATAAACTACTAAAATTTATTCGATCCACAATTAGGCCAGAATAACCCCCTCATCACTTTCTTTTATCGTAATAACCCCCTGCTAGCGCCAAAAGGCGGTTTTATCAAAGGAACGCGCGGTACTTGTCAAAGAAAAGCCGCGTTTTTGATTCCCGCCGATTTTTCTAGACACTTCGGGCGGCGTGCTTGACGGGAACATTCGAGACTTCGTTCGCGCCGTTATAAATGTTGCGCCTGCAGGAATAGGAGTCAGTCTGAGTTGTAACTTGAAGGCGATACATCGATACAAAGTTTATTAATAAATAGTCCAAAATGAGTGCGGCGAAGAAAAATAAAACTTATCATTTTAATAACGATTGGGAGGAAGATTTTTTCTTTTGTATGGTAAAGGATAAGTGCATTTATCTCATTTGCCGTGCGTCAGTTGCGATACCTAAGCGTGGGAACTTAGAGAGGCATCATAAAACGGTTCATAAAAACTATGAAAAGGATTTTCCGTCACAGAGTGAATTAAGAAAACGAAAAGTACGTGTTTTGATAACTTGTTTGAAAAAAGAACAAACCATGTTCACAAGACCAGCCAAACAACCAAAAGCTGCAACGATCTCGTCATTTAAAATATCTCATATATTGGCGAAACACAAAAAACACAAACACATTTGATGATGGATTGGTTGTGAAGGAAGCATTTATTGAAGCGGGTGAGACTTTATTTGGAGATTTTAAAAATAAAACAGAAATTATGTCTGCTATTAGAGAACTTCAGTTATCTCGTCCGACTGTCACAAGGCGTGTTGAAGTCATGAGTCAGGACATGGCAGATAAACTAAAACATGATATCATGGAATATACATACTTTTCTTTAAAGTTCGACGAATCCACCGATATGACAGACACTGCCCAGCTGTGTATTTTTATTCAAATGGTATTCAATGACATGTCGGCTAAGGAAGAGTTTTTGACAATGATTCCTCTGAAAGGAAAGACCCGTGGCGAAGTTACTTGTGCGAGTCTGCATTTTCTGAAATGAAGATAATTAAGTCAAAATATCGCAATCGACTAGCTGAAGAACATCATCATGCTTGCGATTAGCACTCGGTAATTACGTACCATCTTATGAAAACTATGCTGAGGTCATGCAGTGCCACGCTTCAACATCCAAAGTCACTCTTTAGTTAAGTTTAGACACTAGAACTCGTTTGTTTTGTAAGAACCAATAAACTCGCAATTTTGAATAATTATGAGTTTTTTCATTGACATTTTAGAGCAGACCTACACTTACCTTGACTAAAAAAATGCATATTGTGCGGAAAACTATTATCTATGCCACGATATACCCTACCTAGACGACAATCCTGCATCACACTTACTTGCAGCCTCTCAGAGTCGATCGATCGTAGTCTAACAATATTGAGGTAGATCGCCAGCAGTTCAAGTTGAGCACCCCTGATCTAGTATAAGGTAAAGACCCAAAAAAGATCTATGTCGTTTATTAAAGAATCAATACAAATGCTGCTGAATCCAATATTAACGACGAAAGTTCAGAAGAAGAAAAGAAAGAAATCCGGGAGGAACCTGCAGAGGAAGCCGAGACATGGCACTCTTCATCGTGAATAATTATTTTCGTAATTTTTGTTTAAGTCGACATGTTTTTTTTCTCAATATGCTGTCTTTTTATATTAAATTTTTCTTCAAAATATCTACTCCATTTAGAAATAAAACCCGGTTTAAAATATCTAAAAACAAAAAAATAATTTTGGTCACATAAAACGCTGAAATACCCCTATGTGCAAGGCCCGATTCTTTTCGACAACTTAATTTAATAATTAAACGAAGTAGCTATTTTTTGATTTTAGAAAACTTACTGCCTAGAATGATGTGTGTTCTAACTATTTATAAATACAAGTATATGGTATACTTTATATTTGTTATTGCAAGTTTATGGTCTCTTGCAATAGTCTCACAGGCTATTATTATGCTTACAGTATTTAAGTTTGACTTTTTTCTTCAATATGGACCTTTGTTATTTATTTGTGGCTGTGTAAGTATTAAACCTCATTTATCTGTAATCAATATAAAACAATGGACTCACATCAGTTTGACGCTGTATATAATATATAATAATATATAGGTCTCAATGAAAGTTTTTTAGATACAGTCTGTCAAGTAAGAACGTGACCGCTTGTATTCTTGAAAAAATGTATTTCGAGTATATTTTTTGCCATCAAGGTATTTTTTGGTGTCCTAACAATGACTTAGTAAGTTGTCCAATCGTCTCCTGCATCTTCGAGACGTGCTGTCGACGACATTTTTTGCATATTCTCGCGGCAATAATCTCCAAATTTTTCGAATCCCTCGAGACAACTGAGTCCTCAAGGTCTTTCCTTTGAGCTTCCTCTTTACAAGGGACCATACGATTTCAATAGGGTTGGCGAATCTTGTTCCTTGACGCAGCGTCGATTTCGGGACCCGTGAAAACAAAGACACGATTCGTTTTTCGATTTTCGGAGTGACTTTGCCTATCGAACCACATTTTGGCAAGTCATCGACATTTTTTGTCTCGTTAAAACGATTTACCCACTTCTTCACAAACTATACCGACTTTTTAGTATATTTAACTGCCGCGGAATGTGTCACTTGGATGGGAACAAAGAAAGACTTGAGGCGATTTCGACGAAAGTTCGGAATCGACTGATTCTCTTACTAAAATGCGTCGTAGACGAAGGTTCCCTCTATCGATTTTTTGTTGAATCGCTAAAGTCGCATCTACCAAAAATGAATTATTGCGGACGCGTTCTTACTTGACAGACTGTATAAACAGTTAGGAGCTATGGTGATTGTAAGCAAGCCTGAAGGAAAGTAAGTAATATTGTTGACGAGTATTAATATGGCAGCGAAATTCTTTTTTTTTATGGGTCTAGCACACGTGCTGCATGGAAGCCCCTAAAGTGCCCCAGGAGCGGCATGTGTACGGAAAAAGCGATCCACGTTGTCCTTGAATCGCTGTAAATTGTACTCGGTGGGAAACGCAGCCCTATGCAAATTATTCCAAAGAGATGATGTTCTCCATATAAAAGACTGCTTGAAAAGCTTTGTACGCAGAGTAACAAGCTGAACCTCATACGGATGTTCCAGCGAATCAAGGCCGCCGGTCAGTTCCGGGTCTCCAATCAGACGGACCGCTCTTCTCTGAACAGAATCCAACAAATGCAGTGTATGTTTGGAAGCGGAGTCCCAAACATGGGAGCAGTATTCCATAGTTCGTCGAATTTGAGCTTTGTAAAGAATTAAGAGTTGTTGTGGAGTGTAAAGCTTTCTGGTTCGAAAAAATATTCCCAACTTTTGAGAAGCTTTCCTTGCTATGCCTGCAACATGTTCATGCCATATATTTGCTCCCAAATTAACGCCCAACAAATTGAGTGACGATGCTAGGGGACTGGAGTGCCCCGACATAACTACTATATGTTGGGTTCAGCAACGTTAACTTTTTTAGAAAAAACTGCTGCCTGGGTTTTTTGTAGCGTTAAATTCCACTTGGTTACTGTCACCCCAAGATAGAATTTCTTCCAGGTCTTTGTTAAGTTGAACGACTTCCTGCTGTCTGCGGATATTCGCCTGAGTAGCCGATGTCCGAGCTTTACTACTATATAATAATAAGTGTGGAATTAATTATTTTCTTCTAGGCTTAAATTACAATTATTTGAAATAACCGGCTATGTGCGTTGATATATCCTCAAGTTGACTAAGTGTTTTTAGTGTTCCGTATGGAACAGTTACATAATCATTTCGGTGTCTATCTGTCTGTCCGTCTGCCTGTCCGTCTGAATGTCCGTTTGTTCGTCCATCCGTCTGTCTGCCCGTCTGTCACACCCAACTTTCTCCGAAACTGTTTGACATAGAAATTTGGCATTAATATAGGAATTGATAGCCTCATCAGAGTCGCGTAGTTTTAAAAGTTAAATTTTGACTTAAGGGGTTAGTTTTGGGAGGGGGGCGAAATCGGATGTGAAAAAAATAAATTTTACCAGGTCATCGAGTGAAGTGTCAAATGAAACCTTGTAAAAAGATGAGTTCAAAAATATATGTAATGTAATACTTGCGCACAATTCTCTTTGTATTAATTTAAAAAAAGTGCGAAAAATCGCTATCCTCTCGCCCTTATCTCGAAAAGTACTGATCAAAAAATTTTTAAAAAAATCGGAAATATTTTCCACGGGGTGCAGATTGAATGAAAATTATCACGAGTGCATTATCTTTAATAATTTATCTGGTATATAACAAAAACAAAAATTTCAAGGTCATCAGCTTTCACCAAAGATCGGAAAAATAACTTTGGCGAAAACTCATTTGGGATGTTTTTGTGAAGACACTGATCATTTTATACTTCCCTAATAAAATTTTTTATCTTAAAAGCAATCAACGTACGAAACACCAATTGCTCTTGACCGGTTATTATTTACTTTCTAAAAAAAAACCTGTCAAGTGCAAGTGGAACTAGCACAATTAGTGTTCCGTACGTTGACTGTTTTTAAAATAAAAATTTTTGTTAGGGTGGTATAAAATGATCAGTGACTTCACAAAACACACCCCAAATGAGTTTTCAACAAAGTTTGTTTACAATCTTAACTGAAAACTGGTGACCTTGAAATTTTGTTTTTTTTATATATACCAAATAAATTATTAAAGGTAATGCACTCGTGATAATTTTCGTTCAATCTCTACCCCGTGGAGAATATTCCAGCGTTTTTTCAAAATTTTTTGATCAGTACTTTTCGAGATAAGGTAGGGGACAGCGATTTTTTAAAAGTAATACGAAGAAAAGTGTGCGCAAGTATTACATTATATATATATTTTTTACCCGTGTTTTCACAAGCTTTCATTTGACACCACACTCGATGACCTAGTAAAAAAAAATTTTTTTCACTTCAGATTTCACCCCTCAAAACGAACCCCTTAAGTCAAAATTTATGTTACGGTGGTATAAAATGAATAGTGACTTCACAAAACACACCCCAAATGAGCTTTCAACAAAGTTTGTTTCCAATCTTTACTGAAATCTGATGACCTTGAAATTTTTGTTTTTTTTTTGTATACCATATAAATTATTAAAGGTAATGCACTCGTGATAATTTTCGCTCAATCTACACCCCGTGGAGAATATTCCAGAATTTTTTCGAAATTTTTTAATAAGTACTTTTCGAGATAAGGCCCGGGACAGCGATTTTTCGCGAATTTTTAAAAATCATACAAAGAAAAGTGCGCGCAAGTATAATATTATATATATATTTTTTACTCGTGTTTTCACAAGCTTTCATTTGACACCACACTCGATGACCTAGTAAAAAATTTTTTTTTTCACTTCCGACTTTACCCCCCAAAACTAACCCCTTAAGTCAAAATTTAATTCTCAAAACCACATGGCTCTGAAGCCTATATTATTACCAAATTTCACCTTTCTATGTCAAATAGTTTCGGAGAAAATCGGGTGTGACAGACAGACAGACAGACAGACAGACACCGAAGTGATCTTATAAGTGTTCCGTACGGAACACTAAAAAGGATTAGTGATTATTTCAGCTACTTACATCAAATTAAAATCTGATGATCTTTATGACTTGCTTGCCTGATTCATAATATTACATTCAGACATGGTTAGGTTTATTAAATTGGAATGGATTTATTAAACCTTTATTTGTATATTCGTCTATTTGTTTATGTGACACTATAGTGCTTCGAGGAAGAGTTCGATAATAAGTAATAATAGTTTAAGCCTTAAAAACGAGTAAGCTGATTAGAAAAATGTATTCATCTTGCAAGTAACAGAGAAAATGGAAACCTTTAATTTTTATTGGGTATCTTAATTTTATTTGGATTTCTGAGTAAGTATGAGACATCTGGTGATAATAATGTAAGCCTTGAAAACGAGTAATCTGATAAGCAAAATGCACTCATCTCGCAGGTAACAGAGTAGCTGCAGTGACCTTTTGCAATTTTATAAAATCGAAACTGTGAAAACATAGGCAGGATTTCAGTATTTATTACGAATTAATCACGCCTGTTTAACACCAGATTTTACTCTCTTCCATGTTTGTTTACAATCTGAAATTACAAAGAGCAAATTCCGTTTTCGATAAAAATTTACTGTAGCAATATAGCCACCTATTTATTTTTTTTCCGTAACCTAAACTATTTATTCAATATAACACTGCGATACTTGGCTATAAATACCTTAAAAGTATAACTTCTTTCATGCATTAAATTATTACATTAACTTTTGTTCGTTAAGTCTGTTTTAATTACGATCTGAATTTTTTTTAATAGAAACTTATTTTTCTTCAATTTTAATAGAATTGTTCAGTTCCCATGTAATCAAAAGTATAGGATTTCATTTGAAATTAAAAAAATGTTGTTAATTAAATCAGGAGGATTTTGATCATATAATTTTACTGAAAAATTACAATTTATTTAATTGTTTCTCTAAATAGATTTCTTCTTCCAAGTAACTAAGGTATTCAATTAAATTTTTTAGGCTGCGTTTCCAGTATTTATGCTGCGGTTTACGGACCAAAGATGGTGGAGACTAATCCAAGTTTATAGAACCGATTTTTCATTGGATTTAAGTATGAACATGGATCTAAAAAGAAAAATTTTTGCAGAAACTAAAAAGACAGAGATTTTTTTTATATGTGACTGTATTCTGCACAATATATTATTTATATTAATTACCAATATGTGGGTTAAGAATCCAGGTACATTTTGCAACGTAATTCTTTTCCTGCAATCCTATGCACCTAAAATGATAATTCCGTTACTAGGGATTGTTTTACCAACGTCGTATGTAGCAATTATGATAGTGTGGCATGTCCCATATTATTATTTGATGATTGTGATTTTAATAAAGTGTCAATTTTACGCTCTGAATGATTATGTTTTGCATACTTTTAAAAAGAAGAAAATAGTTTTTCCAAATAATTACCAGAGATATGTTACACGAAATCTTAAGATCATCGTTAAACGTCATCAGAAAATTGTGATGTAAGTTTTTATATGAATATATATTTATACATAACATTACACTAGTCAAGAAAAAGCTTTCTCTTTCTACTGACTTGCTGTCAGTTACAATTAGAGTTTATTGAATTAAAGTTCTTACAAGAAGTTTGTAGTATCTTTTAGAACTATGTCATCACAGTGACTTGTCAAAAGATGAAAATTATTTATAGATTTTGCTAAACTGCCAAGAAATCCACTGAAGGAGCTAGCCAATTCTTTGCCATGATACAGGCATCAGTTATAATTAACAATATAATTTTACAGAGTCTGTAAGATGTCACATGCAACAAAAAATTCATTCAGACAGATAGGACTAGAAACAGTACTTTATTGGAAAATTAATTACAATTTTTAAAAGTTTTTAGAGCTCTTTCAATAAACATATTAAAGTAGTAAGATTTTTGTAGTAGAATAAAAGATAACAAAATATAAAAAAATATGCCAAGTAGTACAATAAGAAATAATTTTTATATTGATTTAGGCATATAAATATTTAATATACTTATTTATATATTTTTTTTTAGGATTCATAAAAATTTTCTAGAATTTACTCCGATGGCTTTCCTGACTTTTGCTGGAGCAGTAATTTGTATAACTTGTTTCGTAAATTTCGCTATGTATTCTGTAAGTTAATTTACATATATATATATATATATATATATATATATATATGTATATATATATATATATATATATAATATATATATATATATATATATATATATATATATATATATATATATATATATATATATGTATATATAGAAAAGACAGGAGAAGTAGTCGTGACCGACTCGTGAAAAAGAGAATTCACAATATTGTGGCCATCCACAACACACCTAGTAATATAAACATCAAAACTGATGTGGACGACCTTAGCGTCGTGTACTCTTACTTACTACAGCTATCTACCTCTCCAGATTCCCCCCTTGTTGACCACTAGTCTTTCAAAATAAATAATTATCAAACAAGTTCCTTTTTAAATAAAATTTTTAATAAAAATTAAAAAAAAAAATTATAATTATGATTGCTCCCCCGTAAAGTTCAGGGTTGAGCCCCCTTTTTGGTACAATACGCAGTCGCGAACTGTCTGCCAAATGTCAAAGAATGCCGGGAATTTTCTAACCTCGCACTTTTTCGGTTCCTGAAACCACATGTTGCACCAGTAATGATTAAGACAATGTAATCTTCTAACAAGTTATAATATGTAGTTTTTTAGTTTTTTTAGTATAAAATTGGTTTTTACAAGTTGTTTTTGATTGAACAATGCTTATCCTAGAAGATAGCTCATGTTAAGTAAGTTTTAATACTATAATTCTCTGTTCAGTGATACCAATCAGTTTTTTTTTGCCATCTGCTTCATTAATTAGCTCAAATTTACTGTCCATTTTGCTTGTAGAGTGTCCTGATGAAGGAAGAAATATATTACGAAAGCTAGACTATTAACTAAGAGTTTTATTTGGCCAAAAATCTTTTGATCGCTAGCCTCACAATATTGTGAATTCTCTATGTATATATATATATATATATATATATATATATATATATATATATATATATATATATATATATATATATATATATATATATATATATATATATATATATATATATATATATATATACACATATATATATATATATATATATATATATATATATATATATATATATATATATATATATACACATACATATATATATATATATATATATATATATATATATATATATATATATATATATATATATATATATATATATATATATATATATTTATATTTATATATATATATATATATATATATATATATATATATATATATATATATATATATATATTTATATTTATATTCAGTTGCATTGTTGTTAAATTTTCCTAATGAATTATTTGTATGCTTAAGTTGTGTTATGTGAGCTATATAATTGTATACTTACAAAATGTTGTATAGCTTACATAAACTTACATATCACTGACGAACATCTTAATTAATATATATAAATATATATATATATATATATATATATATATATATATATATATATATATATATATATATATATGTATATATATATATATATATATATATATATATATATATATATATATATAGGGCGTTATGAAAATCGTTTAATATATTGAAACAAGTGACTCATAGGTTCATACAAAAACAGAATCAATACTTTTTAAGGAAAAATTCTAATTTTTGTAGAAAATTTAAAAAAGAGGACAAACCAAAATTTACCGCCAGACAAACCAACACGTGATCTGGGATCAATGGCTGCCCTTGGCCCAAACAAGATATGGAAATCCTCCAGCGTTGCTAAAAATATAACTGTAATTAAAAATTTTAAATTTTTACATCTCGGAAACAATTCATCTAATAATAAATTGAAATAATAAAAAATAATATGCGTATCTAAAAAAATTAATCATAATGAAGAAGATTCCTTATTTATTATTTCAAAAGACATCCTTTGATAAGCCGCGATAAAAAGCGCATGTCCATGTCTTCCGGTTTATTGCTCCCTTATTGTGAAATGTTGTTCTAATAATAATTCCAAGAGTAATTCCGAAATGGTAAACAATTTTCTTGTGGCAAATCCAACGTTTTTTAATAAGAAAGAAAATTGAGAGTTATCCCTAATAACAGAAACTTGAGAGGTGGAGATAATTTATTACTAAATACTTACTTTGTTTTATCCTAAAACTAATAATTCGTTGATCCGACATTAACTTTTTTGTTAGTTATATTAAACTGTTAGTTCTTTAAGAAATAATACAGAATCTACTAAAATTGTTTGATTTTTTTTATTATTTTAATTATTTTTATAAACATTTTACTTTTTGAATACTTTACTAAATGCAATTTCAATCAATTTTAGGTTCTTTTTTCACCTAAACGTATTCGAAGACCAATCTGGGAATCCTTGGTCTATGCAAACGTGTGTCTGAAGCTAGCAACGAAATCTCAATGAGTTTCCATTTTATAGAATCATTTGATTAAAATTTTACACGCAAAAGAGATTTAGGAAATTTAATTAAGAATTTTCGTTGAACTCATACAACAAAGGTTAAATATGAAATAAAAAATTAAAAATTATACACAGAGAACATCTTCGAATTTAAGCCTAATGCATTTTATATGTCCTGAGATAAGATAGCTAGTACACATACAACTTAGCATCTTGAACTCTTATTCTAAAATCAATGAAAATATCAATAAATACACACGTACAATTAGTTTCACATTAAGTTTGATGTAGACTACATGCCTTGAGGCATTTTAATTTATAAATAAAAGCGTTTTATTTAAATACCAGAATTAAATTATTACCGGGAAAGTATGATGTAAGACCTGTATAGAATTTTAGAGTTAATAACAATTTCTATTTTTATTTTTATAAATTTTGTTATGAAACTTCTAGTTTTCTAGTTCTACAGCAACATTATAAATCTCCCCTTTGGTTTGTTTACCATTAGTAGAGTGAAAACGATCTTTTTATTTCATTTCTTAAAGATAAAATGCGTTATAAAACAGAACTGCTATTTATAAGTATTTTTTTTGCAATCCCATTCCTATAAGGACTTACCAGTTTCAATATATAAAACGATTTTTGTTACACCTTGTATGCATATATATATATATATATATATATATATATATATATATATAATATATATATATATATATATATATATATATATATATATATATATATATATATATATATATATATATTTCTGCCGAATCAAATGCTTTCTAATAGTCACCAAGATGACCTTATATTCATTTATGTTTTCCACTAATAATCTAATTGTTTGAAAATGGTCCAAGTGCTGTATCCCTGTCTAAACCCCGCTTATGTTGACTAATTTAATTAAGAATACTTACAATTACTTTCAAAATATTTTAAATTTTAAAAGCCCCTCTGGACGGTTTAAAATTGAAATGTCAGACTCAATAAAAAAGAATAAAAGTTTGTGATTTAATTAAGTTAATGAAGTCATAATCGATATAAGTAACGCATCGTCTCTGACATTATAATTTAGAATTAGAAAACAATTTGAGAAAATATGCTTTAATTGTGATTTGTTTACAAATGATATTCGAATGAGATATACTTGACAGTAGTTCATACAACTATTTTTCCTGCTATAATGTATGAATTTTTTGTTCAAATTGCAAGTTATTGTAATCTGTTTACAGAGAAACGTAGAAGATAAAAATGTTTTTATATGGAGCTGTATTCTTTTTTACAAGTTATTACGTTTTTTTCTTTGGACACTTTGATTAAAGGCAATATCGAGCATTTTGACCCTATACTGGAAAAAGTGTGTGGCTGTTTTAGCACCATCTTGATTCATTGTTAGCTTTTGAGCTATATTATGTCTTAGTTGGGAATGTGGAATCTTTGGCACAATGATACTACTCAGTATATATCACCACTACACCAAACACTTTATTTTTGCACTCGACGTGTGTTTCGCTAACCATGTTAGCTTCATCAGGAGCGATGATTGACTAAAGCTAAAACTACAAATCTACCCTATTTATACTTAGCCTAACCCTTGAATTACTCAAGCGGAACTAATGACATAGGCAAGGCCCTCAGTTCCGGTCAAGTACCCAGTAGAGGGAACTATAAGGAATAGGCCCTCTGTCTTTATTTAAACTACTTTTACATTTTATGATTTCCATACTTTCGTATGCGTTCAACAATCTCCTATCAGATACATTTTTTATTAATCTTAGATTATCTAATGTTACAGTATGATCAGCTTCAAGAGCATGTTCGGCAATGCTAGACTTTTCTGTTCTATTGTATCTTAAGTGTGCTAAATGTTCTTTAAATCGTGTTTTAATTGACCTTTTAGTTTGCCCAACATACTTTTTGTCAAAATCATTACAACTAATTTCATAAATTCCACTTTTCTCGCAATTAGGAATCTTATCTTTGGGATTTCCTAAGATATTCCTCAGATTGTCTGATGACTTATAGACTAAGGTGAGGCCTACCTTATTAAATACCTTATTGAGTCCCTTGCTATATTTCGGATTATATGGTATGGAGACATATTTGGTGTTATTTTCTTCGCGTGTAAAAAAGGTGGAATTCTGAATATTAAACCTAAATTTATGTCTATTTATTAGCTTATTTACTAAGTCGTAACCATTAACTCTAGTTATATTTCTAATACGATTCCTTTCTTTATTGAATTTCTAATACGATTCCTTTCTTTATTGAATCGTATTAGAAATATAACTAGAGTTAATGGTTACGACTTAGTAAATAAGCTAATAAATAGACATAAATTTAGGTTTAATATTCAGAATTCCACCTTTTTTACACGGGAAGAAAATAACACCAAATATGTCTCCATACCATATAATCCGAAATATAGCAAGGGACTCAATAAGGTATTTAATAAGGTAGGCCTCACCTTAGTCTATAAGTCATCAGACAATCTGAGGAATATCTTAGGAAATCCCAAAGATAAGATTCCTAATTGCGAGAAAAGTGGAATTTATGAAATTAGTTGTAATGATTGTGACAAAAAGTATGTTGGGCAAACTAAAAGGTCAATTAAAACACGATTTAAAGAACATTTAGCACACTTAAGATACAATAGAACAGAAAAGTCTAGCATTGCCGAACATGCTCTTGAAGCTGATCATACTGTAACATTAGATAATCTAAGATTAATAAAAAATGTATCTGATAGGAGATTGTTGAACGCATACGAAAGTATGGAAATCATAAAATGTAAAAGTAGTTTAAATAAAGACAGAGGGCCTATTCCTTATAGTTCCCTCTACTGGGTACTTGACCGGAACTGAGGGCCTTGCCTATGTCATTAGTTCCGCTTGAGTAATTCAAGGGTTAGGCTAAGTATAAATAGGGTAGATTTGTAGTTTTAGCTTTAGTCAATCATCGCTCCTGATGAAGCTAACATGGTTAGCGAAACGCGCGTCGAGTGCAAAAATAAAGTGTTTGGTGTAATGGTGATATATACTGAGTACTATATTATGTCCTAATTTATCGAGAGAGATCGTGCAATTTTAAGTTAAATGTAAAAATATCACAATATTTTCCCGCTTCCCTCAGATCTCCGTTTCTTCTGAGTGTCTTATTGCTATTAAATTAGCTACTATAAATTAACAGTTTCAAACATATGCTGCTTTATTGTCGACGTTTTTTCTTAAGTCGCATTTCGGTATCTGGTAATCCTATAAACCATAACTGGCCCGTTATTTAGGACTGTTTTAATTAAATTTATATCTCTTGAAACGTTGTGAGTTGAATTTTGACTTTTGAGAATAGAGTTCTTTTATGAGCATTAAACAGATACTCTTTTACTTCTTGCATATATACTTACTATTCTAAATCTAAATAATTAATTAATTCTTTTTAGTGTTCCGTACGGAACCCTTATAAGATCACTTCGTTGTCTGTCTGTTTGTCCGTCTGTCTGTCTGTCTGTCACACCCGATTTTCTCCGAAACTATTTGACATAGAAAGTTGAAATTTGGTAATAATATAGAAATTGATAGCCTAATCAGAGCCATGTAGTTTTGAAAGTTAAATTTTAAGGGGTTAGTTTTGAGGGTAAAATCGGAAGTGAAAAAAAAATTTTTTTACTAGGACATCGAGTGTGGTATCAAATAAAAGGTTGTGAAAACACAAATAAAAAATATATATATAATGTAATACTCGCGCGCACTTTTCTTTGTATTATTTTTTAAAAATCGCTGTCCTTCCCTTATCTCGAAAAGTACTTGTCAAAAAATTTTGAAAAAATTCTGAAATATTCTCCACGGGGTGTAGATTCAACGAAAATTATCACGAGTGCTTTACCTTTAATAATTTTTAAATTAATCTGGTATATAAAAAAAAACAAAAATTTCAAGGTCATCAATTTTCAGTAAAGACTCGAAACAAACTTTGTTGAAAATTCATTTAGGGTGTGTTTTGTGAAATCACTGATCGTTTCGTACCTCCGTAACAAATTTTTTTATTTTAAAAACAATCAACGTACGGGAACACTCATTGCGCAAGTGCAACTTGCACTTGACCGGTTTTTTTTTTTATTATTATCAATAAAGAATGGATCAAGTGCAAGTTCGACTTGCGCAATTATTGTTCTGTACTATGACTGCTTTTAAAATGAAATAAAATCCTTACCTAGGCTAAGTTAATTGTGTCCTTGACATCTGAAGATCCAATATGCATTTTGACGTTTTTTCATAGTTATAGCGTCTTAGAGACCTAATAGTCAATAAATCAATCTAGCTCAATCTTGAGTCTTAAACCTAAATATTTGTTTAATTATAAACAAATAAAATAAAGTTATCTCGTCTCTAGCGAGCGAGCGACGCTCGGTACTGAAAGTGTATTCATTACCATCGCCTTGTCGTGAAATCTCCTCGATATTGTCAAGGCACATAATTTTTTTTATACCAAATAAATTATCAAACGTAATGAACTTGTGATAATTTTCGCTTAATCCACACTTTGTGCAGACAGGTTCAGAAAGAACTGGAGTGACTCGGAATTTAACTAGACTAAAATTGTAACTCCAGACGAAACACCAATCTACGTTGGAGGCAACCAGACAGCCGAACTGAATAGGATGATTTTTAATCACACATCTTACATGGACAGCCACTGGAAAATTAAGTCTCGTTCTGAAAAGTTTTGATATTCCGATCAATTTGAAAACTAAAGTTTTTAACATGTACATTCTCGCTGTAATGACGTAAGAGCTAGAAACAGCAACACTAACAGTGAAAACAGCCAATAAACTTCGAATTACTCAGCGAGCATTAGAACGAATCATGTTGGGAGGAACATTTAGAGGTCAAGTACGAAACGAGGAGATATGTCAATGGACCAAGATAGAAGATATAATAAAACGTGTGGCAACTCTAAAATGGACGTAGGTAGGACACGTCGTTAGACAGAAAGTGGACAAGAATAGAGTAGAGAGCTAGAAGATACAGGAGAAGTCTGAGACAGTCACCAAAAAGATGGATCGATGACATGAAACAACAGGTCGGTAGAAAATGGCACCAGATAGCCAAGAATAGAATGAAGTGGAAAAGACCAGAGGACGCCTACATCCAGGAGTGGATGGCTAAAGGCTTTTAAAAGAAAAAGAAGAAATTCATTAATAGGAAAGGCTCGAAGACTATAAAGTTAGTCCTAGGATATGTTATGGCAAATATTGCAATTCGCAAGTAAGTTTCCATAATCTTAAACTTACTAACGTTAACTCAAGTTCTTTAAATCCTAAATATTAGGTTGAAGATAGGTAAATGATACCTTTGTTATTTGGTCACGGCAAAACATATCGAAATACCATTTTGAACTAATTCATTTAACATCCATCTCAAGACTAAGCATTGAAGCTAAATTAGGTGATGTTCTTTCTTTTCCGGATTTACATGGTACAAAGTAACGATAACGCACAATTAGGCATTCTACTTATAGAAAACTAACCTATACAAATAAATGCCTGAATGATAATATTTCTGTCAAAATTTGATAATGATTTCCGTTTTATTTTAAACACATAAACTCAGTAATGTTCTAAATTACAATAAATTGTGCATTGACTATAGTAGATGGTCATTTAATAACTTGGAAAACTTTACTCCTAAATAAATTTACAATAAGTTTCTACCAGTAGAAAGAATAATTTTGTCCTATTTACACAAAATCACAGACAGAGTAGCACTACTTCTAGAATCAACACTTTCGGTTCATAATACTTTTGGGAAATGCCTAAGAACATCTATGGGCATGTGTAAGTTATATCAATATTTACTAAGGGTAGGGGACAGAAAAAATTAATTAAAAGGAAACAAATTTAATCAGCTGTAGCTGGAAATAGTCATCATTAAGGAAACCCAAATATGCAAGTGAATATGCAAATAATTTTCTCAAAATATGCACATACATGTTGTAAATATGCAGTAAAAAAAAATCGAAATAGACTTGAAAAATCCAAATTTATTGTTTCACATTACATGATACGAGTACTATACAAATGTAGCAATAAAAAAAACCATTTTAAATTTTCAACATACAGGGCGAATGAACTAAATCTAAATATAATATTATACAAAGTAAAAAATAAATATAAATAATAATGTATTTTATTACTTTACTTAAAGATGAACATATAATAATAATACTAATGTAGGTATATATTATAAAAATTTATATACGTAGTAAACAGCATAATAAAACATACATTTTAAATTTGATACATACAGGGCGATGCAACTAAGTAAGCGGAAATATGCAAATATTGCAAAAGACAGGGTTGCCATTAGTTATAAAAACAATAAACTACTAAATGTTTCTCAAAATTCTCCATTAAAAAGTTTTGTCTTCTATCGTTGTATAAAAATTTATAAATTGAGATACTCCTTTCCACATCGACTGATGTAATAGGAGCGTTTTTAAAATTATTTAATAGCATAGGATCTAAATCAATGGAATCAGTAAAATCCCCCTTTAAAACATTAGCTACTTGATTGACCAATTGAAACCCACTATTTTTTTTTTCCATAACATTCCGAAATTTTTGAAAAATTTTGCTCCCAATTTTACCCGCGACATTTTCAAAAGCGACCTCACATTGTTTTATTAGTTGAACACTTCGGGTTAATGGCAAATTAGATTCCTCCATTTGAGTTATGGTTTTAGAAACAAAGCTATAATTTGTTTTAAGAAAAGAAAGTTGTTGTTTCATCTCCTTGTTTTTAAATAATCGTTTAAGTTCTGTAAGAGATTGGGAAGATTCGTCTGATAATTCTGCAATTACCAGGTGTACAAGTATGAAATGCGGATTTCAGACAACAGATGGTGCACAATGTAGTTCGTGCTATAAAGATTTGACACTGCGTCATTTTGTTGTATCATCAACAAGTGTCAGACGCGCACGAGTAATAAATTGGAAAAGTGTGTGATAGTGTTGTGTTATTATGTTAAATATGTCGAAATTTATACCGACCAAGGAGCATTCGCGGACAGCATTAACTTTTTGTTTTCATTTGAAGAAAACTGCTGTTGAATCATACCGATTACTTCGAGAAGCTTATGGTGAACATGCTCCATCGCAAGATACGTGTGAACGATGGTTTCGACGTGTCAAAAGTGGTGACTTCGATCTTACAGACAAGGAACGTGGAAAACCCTCAAAAAAATACGAAGATATGGAATTGCAAGCATTATTGGACGAAAATGATTCGCAAACACAAAAACAACTCGCCGAGCAATTGGGCGTTAGTCAACAAGCTGTTCCCAATCGGCTACGAGAGTGGGAAAGATTCAGAAGACCGGTAGATGGGTACCACATGAGTTGAATGACAGGCAAATGGAAAAGCGCAAAAACATGTGTGACCTTTTGCTCGCTCGGTACAAAAACAAGTCGTTTTTGCATCGTATAGTTACAGGGGATGAAAAGTGAATTTATTTTGAGAATCCCGAGCGCAAAAATTCATGGGTAGACCCAGGCGCACCACCCACATCAACCGCAAGACCGAATCGCTTTGGCAGAAACACGATGCTCTGTGCTCGGTGGGACCAGAGGGGCGTGGTCTACTATGAGCTGTTGAAACCTGGGGAAACGGTTGATGCCAACAACAATTAACCGATTTGAACCGTTCGCTGCTTGAAAAAAGGCCAGAATACCGAAAGAGGCAACACAAAGTCATTTTTCTTCATGACAATGCTCCATCACATACGACAAAACCAGTTCGCGACACGTTGAAAGCATTTAGCTGGGAAGTTCTACCCCATGCGGCTTACTCACCAGACTTGGCTTCTTCCGATTACCACTTGTTTACATCGATGGGTCACGCACTTGCTGAGGAGCGCTTTGGTTCGTACGAAAATGTGAAAAAATTGCTCGATGAATGGTTCGCAGCAAAAGGGGAAGATTTTTACTGGCGTGGTATTCACAAATTGCCCGAAAGATGGGAGAAAATATATAACAAGCAATGGAGCACACTTTGAATAAAGCACTTTTTATCATTCTTCCGAATTTAACATGTTATTTTAGAAAAAAAAATCCGCATTTCATAGTTGTACACCTGATAGACCATCTAGTTGACAGAAGTTGTCGCAATAAAAAAATGTTGCTTCCAATCAAGTGCCCCATCTTGTAATAACAGGCTGGGGTGGAAGAGGAGTGTTTGGTAGTTTTTCTTTGTAGAACTGAATCCTTAAAGGCGCTTCCTCAATTATGCAAATATTTAGAAAAATGCATATAATATGCAAAATATGCAATATATACACTTTGCATATTTGGGTGTCCTTAGACATCATTCTACAGAGCGAACTGTCAATTTTTTAGAAGCCCTTCCTCAACTGACATATAGTAACAGCGGTGCCTAAGCGGCAGTAAAAATTCATGTTGGTCTTGAATCGCTACATGTAGTCCTCGGAGGGAAACAGCCTTGAAAAGTTCAATCTAAATGGATAAGGTTTTCATTATAAATAAGTTCTTGAAGAGAGCAGTACGAGGATTGAAAAGCCCCACCCATAGGTGTGATGACACGACGGACATTTCTAGTATGCAATGCTCTAGACAGAAATTAAAGTTGCTGGTGAGTTTCGGGTCCCCAGTCAGACGAATGGTACTCTTTTAGATAAAATATGGAGAGTCTGTTTGAAAACAGAGGCTCCAATATAAACGTAGTATTACATCGATGGTTAAATTTGAGTTTTGCACTGGATCAAAAGATATTGTGGAGTATGAAGCAGTCTAGTAGGAAATAGTATTTATAGGATTCAAGAAGACTTTTTGGAACTATGGCAAATAATCTTCTCAAGATATATTAACGCCCAATAAGTTGCAGGCAGTAACGGTCCTAGTTCAGTGAAATGTCTAGACCTAGTTATGTCGGGTTCTGTAATGTTAGCTTTTCTAAAAAAAAAAAACTACTACCTGACTTTTTGTAGCATTAAATTCTACTTTACTCTACATTATTTCTGTCAGGTCTTTATTAAGTTGTACAACTTTCTGTTCCCTGCGGATATCTGCATCAATAGCTGATGTTTGATCATTCAAGTTTGCCTGACTCCTCAGGGTTCCACTTACAAGAAATGTAACATAAACCAAAGTTATTTTTTCGGCCGGCGATTTTTTAAAACGAAATATTTATTAATTAATATATATTTCCGAAAACCACAAAGACTTTAATAAGAGATACCGATTACCACTTGTGTAGTATGTGGAAACCATTTGTGAATATTATAACAAGATGCCTCTAAGTGAACATTAGACATATATAAATATTGGAATTGTGCCTCTCGCGAGTCCTATTTGGTGGTCTTGTCTCAAGAAGAACTTTAAAGAGGCTTCGTTCAACCGTAAGAACTTATTTTCTTTTGTTCTTAAATAGCACTCATATAATTATTGTCTAAAATTTTCTTTTATCCCCAACAGTTATTACGCAGCACATTTTTCTTCATTCAAACCCGCGAATATAAACTGCAAAGTTTATAACATAACCCATAAAGCTAATAAGGACCATAACTCTTATATAGAATACTGTGTATTTTTCGACAGTCGCGTAGTAGATTTTTCTGTTGATTTGAAATATACAGCGGCTGATTCTCTCCTCTTTAATAAAAATTTCTATTAGGTGTGTGTTGTGAAAGAGATAGATGATCTTTTTACAATACATTGTCATCAGAGTCCACTAATCATCAAAGGCAGAGATAGTAAACAAAGCATATCTGAAATAACGAGACCATATCAAATTATACTTGCTTTCCGACGGTTTGCCTACGACTGTATGTGACCTCTTGTGGAATCTTAACCGCCTGTAGAGGTGCTTAAATCTGACTGATGCTCACCGAACAGTGACTCAGTGTAATAATTTGTAATGTAGACAGTCACCCGTAGTCCCAGTAGATCCAAAAGTCTTTTGTTTCTTGGTTAATAATGTAGTAGAACTACAATTACCAATTATCACCTCAGGTATAATCAAATTACAATAAGCATATTTCTCGATCAATCTTAATTCTTATTATACCTACACTATCCATTTATTAATCAATATTCATTTATTTTAGCCATTTTATGGGCCGGTTCCAGCATTTGCCACATTAATTCTGACACTTGGAAAAAAAATTTTTTATATCGTATTCAGGACAGGATGTTGAAGATTTGGTAAAGCTTGTAAATTAGTAAAAAGTTGAAAAATGTATCGTGGCTAAACCAAAAACCAAATCAGCATATTCAGTTAGAGATGTAACAAGTCCATAAGCCATGGACAATCCATACCAATACTTGCATATCTCGACGTGGGATGAGCCACAATATATTTTCCTTTTAATATCAATAATAATTATATATGTATATATATATATTATATATATATATATATATATATATATATATATATATATATATATATATATATATATATATATATATATATATATATATATTATATATATATATATATATATATATATATATATATATATATATATATATATATACGTATGGAATAATGATTCCACAGCATTTATTAATTAGTGTATCAAAAAAATATTTAAATAAAAGTTATAGGGTGTTATATGACGCACATGCTGACGTTGGCAATAAAATGTTTTGAACTGTCAATTCGAAGAAATTACGCAATCTTGATTTTTTTTAAATGGAAAGCCTGGTATATTATTTTATTTTTGAGTCCTACTAAAAATCCTAGATATCATATGTCTAACATACCATATGTCTAAAGTAAACTGTTTAAAATAAAAAAAACCGGTCAAGTGCAAGTTGAACTTGCACAATTAGTGTTCCGTACGTTGATTGTTTTTAAAATAAAATTTTTTGTTAGGATGGTGTAAAATGATCAGTGACTTCACAAAACACACCCCAAATGAGTTTTCGACAAAGTTTGTTTCCAATCTTTACTGAAAACTGGTGACCTTGAAATTTTGTTTTTTTTTATATACCAAATAAATTATTAAAGGTAACGCACTCGTGATAATTTTCGTTCAATCTATACCCCGTGGAAAATATTCCAGAATTTTTTCAAAATTTTTTGATCAGTACTTTTCGAGATAAGGTAGGGGACAGCGATTTTTTAAAAGTAATACGAAGAAAAGTGTGCGCAAGTATTATATATATATATATATATATATATATATATATATATATATATATATATATATATATATATATATATATATATATATATATATATATATATTTTACTCGTGTTTTCACAAGCTTTCGTTTGACACCACACTCGATGACCTAGTAAAAAAAATTTTTTTCACTTCCGATTTCACCCCTCAAAACTAACCCCTTAAGTCAAAATTTATGTTACGGTGGTATAAAATGATCAGTGACTTCACAAAACACACCCCAAATGAGTTTTCAACAAAGTTTGTTTTCAATCTTTACTGAAATCTGATGACCTTGAAATTTTTGTTTTTTTTATATACCATATAAATTATTAAAGGTAATGCACTCGTGATAATTTTCGTTCAATCTACACCCCGTGGAGAATATTCCAGAATTTTTTCGAAATTTTTTGATAAGTACTTTTCGAGATAACGCCCGGGACAGCGATTTTTCGCGAATTTTTAAAAATAATACAAAGAAAAGTGCGCGCAAGTATAATATTATATATATATTTTTTACTCGCGTTTTCACAAGCTTTCATTTGACACCACACTCGATGATCTAGTAAAAAATTTTTTTTTTCACTTCCGACTTCGCCCCCCAAAACTAACCCCTTAAGTCAAAATTTAATTCTCAAAACTACATGGCTCTGATGAGGTCATCAATTCCTATATTATTACCTAATTTCACCTTTCTATGTCAAATAGTTTCGGAGAAAATCGGGTGTGACAGACAGACAGACAGACAGACAGACAGACAGACAGACAGACAGACAGACAGACAGACAGACAGACAGACAGACAGACAGACAGACAGACAGACAGACAGACACCGAAGTGATCTTATAAGTGTTCCGTACGGAACACTAAAAAGACAAACAAACTATTAATAAATACTAAAGGTTTATTTTTAAGGTGACAATTGTTTAAAATGTCTACGGTTAACAGCCAGGCAATTACCCAATCTGTCATAAACAGCTTGAACAGAGTTTTGCAGAGAATCCGGGATGATCTGTTCTACTCTATATTAAATTCTTTGTTTTAAATCTTCTACAGTCTCAGGTCGACTTCGGTAAACTTTGATTTTCAAATGAATCCATAAAAAAAAATCGTAGTGGCGTAAGATCGGGACTACTTGCAGGCCATTCTACAGCACTTCTTCTGCCTATCCATCGATTGGGAAGAATCGCATCCAAATATCTACGAACATTGATTTCATAGTGAGGATTGATACCTATTCCTGCTATTGATACCACAGATTCCAATTCCATCCAAATCCAAATTATTTTTATCGGGAAAAAGACTTGCACAAGTTATAATAACTTGCTCTTGGAGTAACTGTAAATACCGCTGTCCTGTAAGATTTCCTTCGATAAAAAGGGACCAATGATGGGACGTTCACAAATCCCTGCCCACACATTTATCGTTTGTGGTCTTTGAGAATGACTGTTGATTATCCAGTGGGGATTCGCAGTAGATCAGTACAGGCAGTTATGAATGTTAACTCTTCCGTTAAGACAAAATGTAGCCTCGTCACAAATAACAATATTATGAATTAGGTTAGGATTATTATCGATCGTTCTATCATAATCTCGCAAAACTAAACGCATCTATCTTAGTCATCTTCAGATAATTCTTACAATAGAATGAGTTTGTGTAGATATAATTTTTCTTCATTCTGTATACGCCTTAAGGCACCTTTACTTATGTTGTGGTCTAGGTAAAGCTGACGAGTGGCTGTATGGGGATTATCTGTAATTTCCAATAAAACATATAACTTTTTATCATCGCTTGTTTTAACTTTTGGAGGTGTAGATTTAGAAGGATCCTTAATATGACCTGATTGTCTAAATCTTTTTAATGTTTTGCTAACTACAGATTGGGTAATAGGTTCTCGATTCGGATATTCTGCGTTAAAAAGATCAAACACCTCCTGTTGTGTTCTCCTACGGTCTCCGTAACCAACCATCATTAACAAAGTGATTCTTTCAGTTTCTGTTAAATGTGCCATTATGACTTTACGCTCAAACTGCAAGTTTCACCAAATGCAGCAATAAACGTTTTCGTTAATAAATCATTTTTTGTCACGTTAAGTCGTTACTTGACAGTAAATGCCTGACACAAGCCAGCATAAAAAAATTTAAAAAAATTAATTTGATCTTAATTTCAAATATCAATAATGCCAAAACAGTTCAATGTAGACATATGGTATATTAAACTAATAATATCTAGAATTCTTAGTAGGACACGAAAATAAACTAATATACAGGGCTTTCCATTTAAAACGACGTAATTTCTTCGAAATGACAGTTCAAAACATTTTGTTGTCAATGTCAGCATGTGCTACGTATAACACCCTATAAATTTGATTTAAACATTTTTATGATACATTGATTAATAAATAAATGCTGTTGAATTATTATTCAATACCTATGGGGCACTCTATATACATATACATATATATATATATATATATATATATATATATATATATATATATATATATATATATATATATATATATATATATATATATATGTATATATATATATATATATATATATATAGATATATATACGATATATATATATATATATATATATATATATATATATATATATATATATATATATATATATATATATATATATATATATATATATATATATATATATATATATATATATATATATATATGCATATATATATATATATATATATATATATATATATATATATATATATATATATATATATATATATATATATATATATATATATATATATATATATATATATATATATATATATATATATATATATATATATATATATATATATATATAAATAAATAATAAATAAAAATATATTTATTCCTGCCAACAAATCATAGTTGTCACGCATTAAACTTAAACTTAATACTACAAGAACCAATACAGGAAAAGACAATTTCCCTAGCAGTAAAAACCAAATTACAAGGCAATAGTACATTTTAAGCGATGCACAATTTTCTTAAAGAAGAATGTGCTTGCATCACCATTTTATAATCTACTATTAGTGCTTATTACAAATGTACTAGAACCATCTTATTTTAAATACATACTTTATTTATTTTCTCATTAATGATCTATTTTGTTATCAAGCAACGAGTCAGTCAATTTACTTTTTACCAACCTATATGGTTCACATTCAGTTCGTGAGGAATTATATTAAAAATCCTCGGAGCAGAAAAGGATAGGGACCTTTGAGTAGCACTAAAGGGGGTAGATGGTACATACACTTGTTCAGGGTAATTAGTCTAGTATGAATAGAGTGATCAACTCTGTTTACCTTATGTTTGTTATTCAGTAAAATTCTTACCACCGATTTTATGTATAATTGCTTCAGCGACAAAACCCTAGCCAAATCGTATAGTTGGTCCGTAGGAAATCTTCACGGTTTAAACAGAATTATTTTTAGAACCCTTTTCTGGGCTATTACTAAAGACGAAGATACCGAATCACGCACGGATCCCCAAACTAGCAAGCCATAGCCTATCACTGACTCCACAAGTGCTTTATATACATATAACAAATATTTCTTGGGTAACCACTGCCTAATCTGATAAAACCTAAAATACATTTTTTACCTGCTATATAATCTATGTGAGAGTCCCATCTTAATGCGAATCTAGGTATACACCCAAATATTTAATGTTGTCGGTGGAGCAGATCTTCAGATTGCAATCATAAGCAGCAAAGTTATTACAGCCAGGTTTATGAATTTTTATAAAATTCTTGTCGGGATAATTCCTTTTGTTAAATGTAAAGGCTATAAATTTTGATTTATCAATATTTAAGGTTAATAAGTTCAAATCCAACCACAACTTTACCTTACTCATGGCCAGTTCTGACTTCTCAAAGACCCGTCCCCATATCTTATCCTGTAACATTATGACAGTATCGTCGGCATAACAAACCATAGATCCTTGAGATAAAATACGCAAAAGGGTGTCTATGCATATTGTAAATAACAACGGACCAAGTACTGTACCCTGCGGCACACCGCACTCAATTGGAAGTGATGAGCTTATTGATTCTCCTATTTTTACTTGTTGCGTACGTCCGATCAGATATGATTTTATTAGATCATACGGGATACCTCTAATTCCAATATGCTCAACTTTCTTCAACAATATGCGGTGAGACATAGTGTCAAAAGCCTTTGGCAGGTCCAAGAATATCAAAAGTGATTTATTGCCATTGTAGAGGTTCTCAGAAATATAGTTTACTACCCTTATAAGAGCATCTTCAGTGCCCAACTTCTGCCTAAAACCATACTGCGCATCAGATATTAATTTATTTTTATTTAAGTAATCGTCCAGGCGCAACTTGATACATTTCTCAATAATTTTATTCAGGTTGCTGATAATTGCAATAGGACGATAATTCGTAATTTCGTTACGCGAACCACCCTTATGTATAGGCGTTATGGTACATTTCTTTAAACTGTCAGGAAACAATTCAGCTCGAAAAATTAAATTTACTATATGGGATATGGGTTCGAGAATAAATCTGTGGTATCGTTTTAGAAAATCTACTTTAAGGTTGTCGTCGCCAGCACTTGAAGAGTTTTTAAGTGAGTTTATAATTTGAATTATTTCAAAATCCATTATCAGTGCCAGAAAAAGTGATCCAGGTACTCTAGGTGCACCATCAGGAATTGCATCTGTATTTGGAACAGTTATACTATTAGCTAATTTCTTTCCTATCCCAGAAAAAATTTTATTAAACTCATCTGCTCTGAGTTTTTCGTCTAGAATTTCAATTCCTTTATCATTGGAAATTACTCCTATTTTCTGATTATTTTTTTGACTATTGCTAGCCGACTTTATTAAATTCCAAGTTTTTTTTAGAGTCACCTAAGTTTAGCTGAAATAAATTAGTGTAATAATCAACTTTGGTTCTATTTATTAGCTTAGTCAACATCTTACGGTGATTTTTAAACATATAAAGAGCTACAAAATTCTCAGGGTCTCTAGAAGATATTCTTTTTAATTTGTCACGCTGACGTATAGAATTGAGCAATCCTTGAGTAATCCAAGGTTTAATTCGTCTTTTATTGCATACAATATATTTGCGAAGTGTGGATCTATCAATAATGGACTTTAGTTTATTTATAAAAATATCTGTACATTCGTTTACATCCTCACAGTTCAAAACATCCCACCAATTTTCCCCTTCCAAAATTTGTTTCACTCTTGTAAAGTCTATTTTATTAGCAAACTTTTTAGACATTAAATTTTCCTTTATCTTACTTATATTCATATTTAAAAGAACAGGAAAATGATCAGTAAAGCCATGGTTCAGAATCACCCCATAGACTGCACACCGCTGCCCGTGCTTTACAAAGAAATGATCTATACAAGTTGCACTGTTTCTATCTTTCCTGGTTGCTTGATTAATTATACAATTAAAACCCTTTTCATTTAAAGAATCTATGTAATTACCAACAATTAAACTATTTCTATCTAGAAGGTTTATATTTGTATCTCCGCAGAAAATTTCATTATCATAAAAATGTAAATTTTTGTCATTTAGGAAAATTTCCAAACAATTCAAAAATACATCAACTTGTACAGATGGAGGTCTATATATAGCACTCAAACATAAAGTTACATTGTTTTTACATACTGTTACCCTCAGAAAATTGCAGATGTCAATCGTAATAATTTTACAGTCAACAAGCAACGCACTTCTAATGTACACTATGCATCCATCGCATTTGTTATTTTTACTTTCATTATAAACTATTTCGTATTGTTCAATATTGAAATCTCGAGGATTATCGACTGTAGTGGTTTCGGAGCAGACTGTAATATCAAAGTTTTTGTTTAGTGACTCAAGGTTCAATAGTAACTCATCATAATTTTTACGAATACTTCTAACATTAACGTGAATCACATTTAAATCATTTGTTGGGTTGTCAAAAAACTCTACTTCTTCAATATTATCGCAAAAAAGAGTTTTATAGTTTAAAAATCATCATCACACAATGTATTGTAAGGCATTACAACAGTTCTACATATACTATAAATATATATATTATATATATATATATATATATATATATATATATATATATATATATATATATATATATATATATATATATATATATATATATATATATATATATATATATATATATATATATATATATATATATATATATATATATATATATATATATATATATATATATATATATATATATATATATATATATATACATATATCATTCATACCATCTGCGTTTTGCAGACGGCATAGATTTAATCTCCTTGGATATCAAGGAATTAGAACAGATGTTAATAAAACTAAACTCAAAGTCACGGAAGATCGGTATTAGGATGAACTTTATAAGACACAGATAATGAGCAAGGACAGTCCCCAGATCAAGATAGGTGGTAACAATATAGAAAACGTAAACGAATATACATACCTGGGACATAATATTACAATTGGGAAAGAAAACCAATAATTAGGAATTTCTCTCAGAATTAGACTATCTTGGGCTGTCTTTGGGAGATTGAATTACAAATCAACGGATGGAGAAATCGCCATAAATTTAAAAAAACAAGTGTTTGATTCTTGCATTTTGCACCTATGGACTCGAAACTATGACTCTGACACAGAAAAGTGCAAATAGGTTGAGAGTGATGTAAAGTGCTATGGAGAAAACAATGCTGAGAGTTTCTCTCAGAAATAACAACAGAAACGAAGAGAGAAGACGCAAGATGGGTACAAAAGATATTATCGAAAGATTTGCAAAAACGAAATGGAGTTGGGAAGTCATATTGCACTGAATAATTGTAATAAATGGACATCAAGAATAATCTTTTGGCGGCCTAGGCAAACAACATGAGGACAAGGAAGGCCGCTAACGAGATGGATAGACGACATGCGCAGAATAGGTGTCAAATATTGGTGTAGGAGAGCTCACAATAGGGAAGAGTGAAGGAGCGAGAGGCCTATGTCTAGGAGCGGACTAATGATGATGATGATGATATATATATATATATATATATATATATATATATATATATATATATAAAGTATACATATATCTTTGACAGCAAGCAATTCCGCACATTTTATACATTGGAACTTTTTTTATTAATTTTATGACCAATTATTGTATTTCTTAGGGTGAAGAATTGCAACAAATATTATATGACTTGGATTGGTATACGTGGTCTCCTGAGAATCGTAAAAATATTTACCATATTATTTTTGAATGCGTCCAAAGTATTACCTATTGGTTACATGTCGTTACGGATTAACAATGAGTTTTTTTAAAAAGGTATGTTAAAATATTCTAATTTGTTAATTTTTATATTACTAGAGAGTAATTAAGTAACTACAAAGAGTAACGCGTTCTAAAAGATATCTAGAACACTTACCTGAAGGTGTCGATTAGTTTTAAACATTTAGTGTGCAATTTATATTTTTTTTAGTATGCAAGAGTAGGGTTCTTCAATAATAAAAAATAATTAAATTAGGTTGTGGTAATATACAACGAATTGTATGAGACTGCTGAAATATCGGCCTCGTCCGTATTCAGTTGTCGTATATTTAACTAAATTAGGTTGTAATAAAATGAGTAAAGCATATGTTGTGTTATAAACTTCAATTGCCATACGTCGACGGCATGTTTAATGATTAAGCAGGTGCCGTTTATGAATTCAGTAAGTGTTTATCTAGTATCCATAAACGATTTACGGCTTACAAAAATGTGTCAGAAATTGATATTTCTGAAATAAGTACAATAAACAAGCGATAAGTAGAGATCCGTTAACCCGATCATATTTTTGAAAGGCACTTGAAAATATAACCTCAATATGAAACTTGTATTCAGTAACAGGCAACCTCTTTATCGCTTTACATTTTATTTTTTTATAAAAAGGATAGTAGTCAGCATTTTTGGAGATATGAGGGGTATTAAAAGTTTATTGAGCATCACCCCCGGCTTTATGTTTGTGAAGTATTTTTTCATAAAAAATGATATATAATTATACAACCACACACAAGAAAAAGTTCATTACCATAAAAAAAAATACAGGGATCTAGTGTGTTTTTCAACGCTGAATTCGAATCCGTAGTTTAAAAAAACCGGTCAAGTGCAAGTTGAACTTGCACAATTAGTGTTCCGTACGTTGATTGTTTTTGAAATAAAAATTTTTGTTAGGATGGTATAAAATGATCAGTGACTTCACAAAACACACCCCAAATGAGTTTACAACAAAGTTTGTTTCCAATCTTTACTGAAAACTGGTGACCTTGAATTTTTTTTTTTTTTTTTTTTTTATATACCAAATAAATTATTAAAGATAATGCACTCGTGATAATTTTCGTTCAATCTATACCCCGTGGAGAATATTCCAGAATTTTTTCAAAATTTTTTGATCAGTACTTTTCGAGATAAAGTAGGGGTCAGCAATTTTTTAAAAATAATACGAAGAAAAGTGTGCGCAAGTATTACATTATATATATATTTTTTACTCGTGTTTTCACAAGCTTTCATTTGACACCACACTCGATGACCTAGTAAAAAAAAATTTTTTTTTCACTTCCGATTTCACCTCTCAAAACGAACCCCTTCAGTCAAAATTTATGTTACGGTGGTATAAAATGATCAATAACTTCACAAAACACACCCCAAATGAGTTTTCAACAAAGTTTGTTTCCAATCTTTACTGAAATCGGAGGACCTTGAAATTTTTGTTTTTTTATATACCATATAAATTATTAAAGGTAATGCACTCGTGATAATTTTCGTTCAATCTACACCCCGTGGAGAATATTCCAGAATTTTTTCGAAATTTTTTGATAAGTACTTTTCGAGATAAGGCCCGGGACAGCGATTTTTCGCGAATTTTTAAAAATAATACAAAGAAAAGTGCGCGCAAGTATAATATTATATATATATTTTTTACTCGTGTTTTCACAAGCTTTCATTTGACACCACACTCGATGACCTAGTAAAAAAATTTTTTTTTCACTTCCGACTTCACCCCCCAAAACTAACCCCTTAAGTCAAAATTTAATTCTCAAAACTACATGGCTTTGATGAGGCCATCAATTCCTATATTGTTACCAAATTTCACCTTTCTATGTCAAATAGTTTCGGAGAAAATCGGGTGTGACAGACAGACAGACAGACAGACAGACAGACAGACAGACAGACAGACAGACAGACAGACAGACAGACAGACAGACAGACAGACAGACACCGAAGTGATCTTATAAGTGTTCCGTACGGAACACTAAAAATGATTTATAGTGTCTTTTTTTGGCCACAAATATCACTTGAACTGGAACATGAACAAAGGACAAATTCTTTTGGCTCTTACTACAAAATATCTGAATCTGGTATTACAACCAGACGTTGCTCTTAAAGAATTGAGACTCACCCCTATAGACTGTAAAAACCACCCCCACCTACGGAGGTACATATCTCATAAGTTTAAGTATCGACGAAAAAGGTTCAGGCTTTTGTAGTTTTAGGCAGAGTGAACAAATATGGACCAGATTCGCTTGAACCACCGATACATAACTATAAATTACCCTTAGAGGGTGATCGAAACTACCCCTACATTCTAATGATGCAAATGAATTGAAATTCGGAAAGGATCAAGTACTTTTATCTCATTATGTTAAACATTCAAGACAACTAAATCATGTTTCTAATAACGTCATCCCTAGGAGGGAGGAACTATCCACTGGGATTGATGGATGTTAGAAGTTCTAGTATCTGAGAAAAAAAATACAGGTTGTATTTGTCCATTCTGCCAGAGACTACAAAAGCCTGTATTTTTTCTAAGATGCTACAACTTCTAGATCCATCAATCCCAGAGACCTTATTAGGAAGATGATTTAGTTGTCTTGAATGTTTGGCACAATTGGATACTTGATCCTTTTCGAATTTGAATGACATCCATGTGCATCATTAGAGCCTAGAGGTAGTTTTTACCACCCTCCAAGGGTCGTATCGGTAGTTTAAGCGAATCCACTCCATATTTATTCGCCCTGCCTAAAACTACAAAAACCTGAACTTTTTTCGTCGTTGCTGAAACTTATGAGATACCTCCATAGGTGGGGGTGGTTTTTACACCTTATAGTGGTGAGGCTCAACCCTTTAAGAGTAATGTCTGGTTGTGACCTCAGATTCAGATATTTTGTCTTAGAGCTACAAGAATTTATACTTTGTACATGTTATTTAAACTTACGTGCGTTATTTGGGTTTTGGAGGTCCGTTTCACCCCCTATAAGGGTGGATTTTGGTTTAATTAATAGAAATGGCTTGCTGTGTTTTAAATGTGTATTCTCTTCTCTAGACTATTTGTCCATTCTGCCAGAGACTACAAAAGCCTGTATTTTTTCTAAGATGCTACAACTTCTAGATCCATCAATCCCAGAGACCTTATTAGGAAGATGATTTAGTTGTCTTGAATCTATTTTTTAACTACGGATTCGAATTAAGCATCGAAAAATACACTAGATTCATGTATTACAGTTCGTGGTAATGAACTTTTTTTTGTCTGGCTGTGTCATTAACTAATTTATTTAACAGAATTAAAAGCGAGATAACATATTATTATTAAATATAATTTATCTTGGTTTGACATCTCACTTCTTAGTCTGAAGATAAACTGTAATCTTCAAAAACAAATTATACTTTTAACATAATGGCAGTGTCTAAAAGAGTTTAAATTAACTTCCATTTATAAAGCCATACTATCGGAATATTTACGATTTTTGTTTAAACTTTGAGTGATCATTTTAATCATTTTGTATCAGAAAAAGCTATAGTATAGCGAAACGCGTCATACAGTTTCAGTGAAACTAAATAAATTGAAAATTTGACAATATTAGTTTTTTTTTGTTTACTTTAGTTCCATAGTATTTTGTGGTAAATATTAGAATGGAAATTTTTAATCCGAGGACTTTTTACTTTGTCAGTTGAGGCAGAAAGAGCAAAATTTTGATCTCTTCTGCATTCACCCACGTAGGCTTCTAAAGAATTTTCCATAGTATACTTTTTATTGCATTTTATGTAAGAGGTAGCTTTTATGTGAATTTAAAGTTATTCTCTTGGTTATAATCAAATTTTTGTAAATATCGATGCTCCTATTCCAAATTCAATACTTTGATCCTGTTTAAAATGCTAACCACTATCCAGTATTTAAGGGCTACATTTTGTGATTATAGTAAGAGAAACGTAGAAACTGCTAATGTTATTGAATCCCGATTTACTTTAAAAATTTTATATTATTGGCCCGTAAAAGCGCTCCCAAGTAAACTAGAGTATTTTTTATTTCTGGAAAGAACTTGAAATGGGCCTTAATTTAAAATTATACTATTCAAATTATTAACTTCAGTTGCATTAAAAAATGTCCCACAATAAAAATTAAAACTATAGAATCCTGCAAAAAAATCTGATGTCAACAACCTTGAAATTCCATTAGCGGGTTGTTTCTCTAGTTCGTGTGGTTTCAAAAATTGAATGGAACTTTTTTAATTATTTACTCAATTTGAGACCATTTTTATTTTGTGTTAAAGGTATACAACATAAATTATACAGGACTAATTATCCTATATGTATTCTGGGTCGCTGAAAACGAATCATTTGTCCATTTCGACCTAACAAGTCTAGTTTTTTGCGTAAATCTAAAAAAAATAATCTCATATATAAATAAATTCACCAAAAAATGTTAAACCTAAGATAACTGATAAAGAATAAGCAAGTCTGGAGCTTACAAATTAAGTTCCGTGTATAAACTATAAACTGGCCTCACTTCTAACAAAATCTAACCTAACTTAATCACAGACCCACATTTTTTTTTATTAAATACATGAGAAGTAATTTGGTATGAATCTGTATTCTGTATATTTAATTTCGGTCGCTAAAAACATGACGTTGTTCGTCTTGCTCCATCACGTCAGGATTTTTTTCTAACTTCAAAAAAGAGCTCAAAAGCCAGTTTACGGTTTATATACGGAATTTAATTTGTAAGCTCTAAGTTTGTGTATTTTTTTATCAGTTAAGTTATCTTAGGTTTGAATCTTAATATTTATTTTGGTGATTTTACTTATATAGTTTTGACACTGTATTTCCTTGATTTACGTAAAAATTAGATATGCTGGGTGGAAACGGACAACGGATTTGTTTTTAGCCACCCAATATATATATATATATATATATATATATATATATATATATATATATCCTATATATATATATATACTTGTTTGAGTTAAAAAAAAATTGTGGTCTTTATGGATGTCAAAATTTCCTATTATTATTCATCTCAAAATGGTTTATAGAGCCTTTAAAAATTGCTAACTATAATATAGAGTGTTTTATATAGAGGTATAGAACTTTGAAATGGAATAAAACAAAGATGAATTTTTTAAATTGACATGAAATTTACTTTATTCGAAAGATAATCTTCTGGCATTATAATTTAAATATGACTTCTGGCATATGACCGCCACGGCTGGCTCGGACGTAGTCTAATCTGGAGGTCCAATTTTCGATGACTTTTTCCAACATTTGTGGCCGTATATCGGCAATAACGGGGCGAATGTTGTCCTCCAAGTGGTCAATCGTTTCGGGCTTATCGGCGTAGACTAGCGACTTCACATATCCCCACAGAAAATAGTCTAGCGGCGTTAAATCGCACGATCTTGGAGGCCAATTCACGGGTCCGAAACGTGAAACTATGCGGTTACCAAAGGTTTCCTTCAATAAATCAATTGTGGCACGAGCTGTGTGACATGTTGCGCCGTCTTGTTGAAACCACAGCTCCTGCACATCATGGTTGTTCAATTGATGAACGAAAAAGTCAGTAATCATGGCTCTATAGCGGTCACCATTGACTGTAACTTTCTGACCAGCATCGTTTTTAAAGAAGTACGGACCAATGATTCCACCAACCCATAAAGCACACCAAACAGTCAGTTTTTCTGGATCTAACGGTGTCTCAACATACACTTGAGGATTATCATCACTCCAAATACGGCAGTTTTGTTTATTGACATCCATTCAAACAAAAATGAGCTTCATCGCTAAACAAAATTCGCTTATGAAAATCGGGATCAATGGCAATCTTGTTTTGGGCCCATTCACCGAATCTACGCCTTGCTAGGTGATCGTGTGGCTTCAATTGTTGCACAAGTTGGATTTTGTAAGCACGCAAACCAAGATCCTTCCGCAAAATCTTCCATAAAGTGGATGGACACATATCCAATTCCTGTGCACGATGGCGGATAGACTGATTCGGGTCTTCCTCTACGCTACGCTCTACAGTAGCAATGACTTCTTCTGTACGCACTGTGCGACGTCTCTGTGGATTCGTATTATCATTTAGAGTAAACGTGGTGCAAAAACGTTCCATAGTTAATCGAATTAATTGCTCTGATGGTCGATTATGTTGACCGTAAAATGGACGTAGTGCGCGATACGTATTTCGAACAGAACCATGATTTTCAAAATAAATTTGCACAATTTGGAAGCGTTGTTCAGGCGTCAGTCTATTCATGTTGAAATGCCAAACCAAACTAAACATAAATCACTTGACAGCTGACAAAATGGCCGGCAGTTAAAAAAGTGTTGCCAACTTAAAGTTTTATACCTCTATAAAAAACACCCTTTATTTAATCTTACCTTTCATTATTTGGCTAAATACACGATGTGAAATTTAGCTTTTTTAAAGTTTTTTAGAGTACCACACAATCTTGCTTTAAAATTATATGATTTTATTTTTATTTTATTGATGTGGTCGAAAAAATTAATTTTACTTGGTGTCAACAATAGTATCAATCTGAAGTCAGACAACAATCAAAAACATAACTTAATACCATCGAAGTGAGCCCTCGACCTTGCTAACCCTTGAAAGGATTTTGAGGCGAGATTGATTGACTATAAAACAAAAAACATAATTTGTGATATAATGATCTCCTTGTAGCAGGCTTACTATAAGTATTTCTGAAACATAATGCAAAGGGTGATTTTTCGACGATGACACTCAAGGTGAATTAAAGGTCTAGAAGTTACTCAGGGAAAGACTGAATACCCCTACTAATCTTCTTATTGCCTGAGCGCAAAATTTGACGGTAGAAAGATATCTGAATATTTCACCGAAAAGTTTTTGGTTATTTTTGGTTGCAGGCTTATTTTCTCGTTATTAGGATAATTCAATGATTTATTTTTTAAAACTCATTTTTATTTATTTATATTTTTAGACGTTAAAATTAACTTACACAATTGGAAATGTTATGAACTCGATATCATCTAAAAACTAAGCAAACCGAGACAAAAAGAACAACACTGTAGTCCACACGAAAATTACATGTATACCTACGTCGATTTTATTGTGAACATATTTATTACTGTTCATTAGGTTTACACTGTGCATTATATAAAAATTATGTTGTCCGCACCTGAAATTGCACTTAATTTTTGTGTACTTATAATATTAAATATAACATATATTTAGAATAGTAATTTTAAAATATTTATTGTAGAAACAAATATTAGTAAATATTTTGGCAGTTTTGTATATTGAAGGTAATCCTACCTAACTCATAACTAGATGTATTTTTCAGACAGGAAATACATATTAAATGGGGTGAAAAGTCCCCAGACTTTTGAAGCAAAAAACAATGTTTTTGCCAAAAGTCGATTTTATTTTTTCAACATACGACGGCTGCTTTTTAAGTTTTTACAAACGAGCCCTAGATGACGCTATTAAGATGTGACATTACCATTACTGTAAAATTTGATATTTGTTGTTGTTAAAACATTGGCAGCTCAAAAATTGGCCGGATAATTTGTTTACAGTGAGCGTCCAAAATAACAGTTTTGTGAATGTGAAATGGAAATTTCATGAGAAGGTTTTCGTTGGATGTTTTTTACGTTTTTTAGTAGAAGCCTAACTCAACAGCAATGCCTCGAATCGCTTAGTTCAACTTTTCGTATTGAATCATCATCAAAAAAGACTGTTTATAATTGGTTTGCAGAATTTCGTCATGGTCCTGTTTCAGCGATAAATTTAGTGAAAGTCGATCAAAATGGATTGTTGTCCCAAAAACATCGATGCTTCCTCAGCATGATTAAAGAGGATCGGCCTGTGACCTAGTGTGAGATACAGGTATCCCCAGGCATATCGAAGACTGCAGTACATTCGATTTTGCATGAACGTTTAGTTGTGAAAAAGATCTGTTCCCGAAGGATTCCGTACAATTTGACCGGAATTCAAAAACAGGCTCGTGTCAATTGGTGTAAGGAAATGCTCATAAAATTCGACCAAGGACATGCAAAATCTGTATACACGACCGTCACAGGAGACGAAACTGGGATATATTCGTACAAGCCGGAAACTAACCAACAGTCAACTATTTGGGTGTTCCAAGATGAACCAAATCCAAGAAAAGTGGTCGTTCGCGAAGCACTTCCAAGAAAATGATCGTTTGTTTCTTTGGTTATACCGGATAGGTTGCAACCATTGCTTTAAAGGATCGAAGAACAGTTAACGCTGATTGGTACACAACAATTTCTTTGCCAGAAATCATCGATTAAATCAGGAAAAACAACCGAAAACTTCGCATCATAGCCCAATTTGTTCAATTTCACCATCGATTTTAAGGAGTTGTGAGCTGGTGCATTATTTTGGTGAAACAACACTTCTTTCTTGCTAAATTCGACTTTTTCTTCCTTATTAGTGTTCCGTACGGAACACTTATAAGATCACTTCGGTGTCTGTCTGTCTGTCTGTCTGTCTGTCACACCCGATTTTCTCCGAAACTATTTGACATGGAAAGGTGAAATTTGGTAATAATATAGGAATTGATGGCCTCATCAGAGCTATGTAGTTTTGAGAATTAAATTTTGACTTAAGGGGTTAGTTTTGGGGGTGAAGTCGGAAGTGAAAAAAAAATTTTTTTACTAGGTCATCGAGTGTGGTGTCAAATGAAAGCTTGTGAAAACACGAGTAAAAAATATATATATAATATTTTACTTGCGAGCACTTTTCTTTGTATTATTTTTAAAAATTCGCGAAAAATCGCTGTCCCGGGCCTTATCTCGAAAAGTACTTATCAAAAAATTTCGAAAAAATTCTGGAATATTCTCCACGGGGTGTAGATTGAACGAAAATTATCACGAGTGCATTACCTTTAATAATTTATATGGTATATAAAAAAAAAACAAAAATTTCAAGGTCATCAGATTTCATTAAAGATTGGAAACAAACTTTGTTGGAAACTCATTTGGGGTGTGTTTTGTGAAGTCACTGATAATTTTTTTTACTAGGTCATCGAGTGTGGTGTCAAATGAAAGCTTGTGAAAACACGAGTAAAATATATATATATATATATATATATATATATATATATATATATATATATATATATATATATATATATATATATATATATATATATATATATATATATATATATATATATATATATATATATATATATATATATATATATATATATATATATATATATATATATATATATATATATATATATATATATATATATATATATATATATATATATATATATATATATATATATATATATATATATATATATATATATATATATATATATATATATATATATATATATATATATATATATATATATATATATATATATATATACATATATATATATATATATATATATATATATATATATATATATATATATATATAATGTAATTCTTGCGCACACTTTTCTTCGTATTACTTTTAAAAAATCGCTGTCCCCTACCTTATCTTGAAAAGTACTGATCAAAAAATTTTGAAAAAGTTCTGGAATATTCTAGATGGGGTATAGATTGAACGAAAATTATCACGAGTGCATTACCTTTAATAATTTATTTGGTATATAAAAAAAAGAAAATTTCAAGGTCACCAGTTTTCAGTAAAGATTGGAAACAAACTTTGTTGAAAACTCATTTGGGGTGTGTTTTGTGAAGTCGCTGATCATTTTATACCACTCTAACAAAAATTTTTATTTTAAAAACAATCAACGTACGGAACACTAATTGTGCAAGTTCAACTTGCACTTGACCGGTTTTCTCACCATTAAAATGACCTCATAAACTAACATAATTAACTCAGGTGGTTATTTGCCCCTTCTCAAGATAGTCGATCAGTATTATTCCATGTGCATCCCAAAAATATTTACCAGAACCTTTCTAGTTGATGTTTTATGATTTTATGCGGTTCCGCCCATTCTGTGGACTACCTATTGGACTCAAGGGTACAGTGGTGGATCCAAGTTTCGTCCATTGTTATGAATCGATGCAAAAACTCCTTTGGATTACGTCGAAAGCGTGCCAATCTGCATTCTGAATCTTCGACACGTTGCTGTTTTTGATCAGTCGTGAGATTGCGCGGCACCCATTGGACCTATAGCTTTTTCATATGCAAAGATCCTTGCAAAATATGCCTCACGCGTTCCATTGATATCCTCAGCTATCTCCCTCACTTTCATTTTGCGGTCATTCAGAACAATATGTTGGATTTTTATTGTATTTTTTGGCGTGACTGCCTCATTTGAACGCCTGGAACGTATTGCATCATCTGTGTTTGTACGACCGCATTTCACTCAACCATCGGCATATAACTGCTTTTGAGGGATCAGACGTGCCATAACACTTCTCAAGTCATTCTTGAGTCCTGGCTGTATTTTTCTCTTTTTACAAAAATCAGCGTTACTCAAAACAGCTATAACTCGCAAACTAATAGATAAAATGCCTTGAAAATTTTACACAAATCTTTTGATAGTTAATATTAATTGAAAATTGTTTGTGTTATCACCTCTCGGAAAGTCTCTGGACTTTTCACCCAATGGTTGTAGATTGTCGAAAAAGAAACTGATCTCTCGCTCTAAAAAGTATACTATTTAGACGTAAATGCAAACTAACTATTGATCGGTACACTATTGAGAATGAGTAGTAGCAGAGAAGTATATGGCTATCGCTATAGAAAGACAAATGTATGGGACAAAACGTCGTTGCAAAACGAAGCCGGTAGTCTACCGCGGGATCGTTAAAATGTGCTTTATGGAGTTTCTCAGAGAAGCCGCTGAATTTCCTATTGGGATCTTACCTATTGAATACATCTCGCGGATTTTTCAGGAATTAACCTTGAGCTGCATTTTTAAATCTGTCATAAGCGTCTGTGTAAATTATTATTACAAATTTTCTTAAAAATGAACACCAAAAATTTTTGCTTTTCGTGAAAAATCAAAAAAAGACATTTGTGCTGTTTTTACAATTATGAAAGTCGTAGGCACACATATTCTCTAAAAAGGAAAGTTAACACTTTGGCTCGACGACATACACAGAGAAGTGGAGGTCAATATCTTTCATGGGGCGAAAAATCGCGAGACTTTCCGAAAGATGGCAGCACAAATGAAAAAAACTGTTTGGTTTTCTGTTAGTGTTAACTCTCAGAAGATTCGCGTAAAATTTTCATGACATTTTGTCTATTAGTTTGCGAGATACAGCTGTTTGAGTGACTCTACTCTTGATTTTTGCAAAGCGATGGAATAATATTAATTTCGTGTCTTGATTAAACATAGCTTTTTGATGCACTTAAATTCATTTCATGCATTTGCAGGGAGTGAAGGTTATGTAAATATTACTGATGTATTTGGACAAGTGGAAAAAGCTGACAGACTGAAAATTTGGAAAAAAGTTCTCCCAATTGAACGTTCTAAACATTTTGAAAAAGACGGGTAGATAAGTAAAATTATTTATTCTTGAACAGTCATTTGTTTTTTTTTTGTAATTTGTCTACTTGTCTCAAACAAAAATTCCTTATTAGATAACATTTTTCAAATTTTATTTTGATAAAATACTCTTTCAATTATTTTGTATTCATTTAAAGTCAAAACTAGTTAATAAATATTAACCTCCGAAGTGAATTGGCATTTGATTTGAAACCAGTTAAAATTTTTCACAGTCATTGATTGTAATGTATAATTTCACTAAAATTTGTATAAATATTCTGGAAAATACATCCTTTGCGTTAATTTTCAAACAAAAATTGAAATGTAAATATTAGACATTTATAGGTTAGAATCTTACCAATAACAATACAAAAGTCTTGAGAGGATATGTTTGCATTTTTCACCTTCACCACCTTTACAAGAGCATTTCATATATAAAATTCCCCCTGTTCTACTCTTGAATGCGCCATTTATCTCAAACACTACGCTTCACAATTGAGCTGTGGATATTTATGCTGCTTGAATTTTCGTTATCTTGGCCGCGACAGTCATCGATTATTTTACACCCAATGAAAAGATTTGATTTTAAAAGTTTTTCACGGAGTGGGAAATTCCTTTGGGCAGGATTTGTACCTGCCCATTTGCAAATATTGCCAATTATTATTAATATTCTTGAAAAATATTGTCACACTCCCTACGCTTTACACGTTACAAATTTAAATCTGCACCTATATGTCTGCCGTTTTAATAATAATCATAGTAGGCTCCGTCCACAGGTAAGATCATAATTTTCTATGAAATATTATGCCTATAGCCGGAAGAAATTCATACGGTAAGTACTTTAAAAAAAAAATTAATACACTGTAAAAAAAACTTTAAATTAGTTTTAAAATATTTACTTAAATTTAATTTTTTTTTTTTAATTTTTCAACCGTTTAATCGATTTTCTAAAAAAAAAAACATGTTTTTTTTTTTTTTGTTTTTATATCGATTTTTTTTTTATTAGAGGTTCTCAAGTGCGATTTTTTGGTTATTTTTAGTTAGTCTGTATATCAAGTATCAAAAATCATCAAAAAAATTTGAACTAATTACTAACAGTTTCAAATAGCGGCTTGTTAATGTTTCTAAATTACGAATTTTTACCAAGTGTTTCCTACTTTAAATCAATAAAGAGAAAAAAAAATGTATGGAAGTTATTCTGCAAATTATTTTAAAAACTTTTACGTCTTTTTAGCTATCAAAAAAGGTATAATACTAGGAGTTTAATAGGAAAACTGTACACAGAATGACACCTAAAGCGGGCTCGGATAGCAAAAGGTAAATTTTTAGTTCTAGGTGAAAATACGAAAAATACCCAAATGAAACAAAAAACCTTGCAATTTAATATTTTTTATTAATTATAATTCATGTTCTATATGGTCGCCCCTATTTCTAACACAAATTCTCATTCTTTTTCTTAAATTACTTTTCACAACGCTGGTTGTGAGGTGTCGCCTCATTTCGTCGGCCGCATCAATTATTTTTTGTCTTAGGACATCCACGTTTTCGATAGGAGTCATCTGGGCATATACGAGACTTTTCATGTGACCCCACACATAAAAAATCCATCGGTGTTAGGTCTGGGCTTCTCGCCGGCCAAGGTATGGGTTCGCCTCTTCCAATCCATTTGTTGGGATAATTGTCATTGAGCCATGCACGAACACTTCCTCTGTAGTGAGCTGGGCAGCCATCGTGTTGAAAGTGCATGTTTTGTCTCAAACCAATAGGTAGGTCTTCCATCAAATTAGGTAAATCGTTCCGCAAAAAATTGTCGTATTCCTGGCCATTCAAATTATCTGGCAGGAAGAATGGCCCAACCAAATAATTTGAAATTATACCCATCCACACATTTAAGCTGAATCTTGTTTGTGATCCTTTCGTTTTTTTTTGTTTGGGTTGCCTTCCTCTTTAGAAGCCCAATAGTGGGCATTGTGGTAGTTTGTAAGACCGTCTTTGTGGAATTTCGACTCGTCAGTCCATAGTATTTTTCTTAAAAAAAGATGCATCTTCGACATCGGTATTGAGCATAAATCTGTAGAATTCTAATCCTCGCAACGGATCCCCTTCTTCAATGACTTGCACGGGCGTATAGTGGTAAGGGTGTTGCCCAATAGTATGCATTACAAACCATACCTTCCACTGCGAAATACCAAGCTGTTGTGCGACAACATTTGTAGATGTGGTTGGGTCCACCTCAAAGAGACGACGTATTTCGTTTTCTTCG
>JAHKBH010002146.1:0-17158 GCA_019049505.1 Pachyrhynchus sulphureomaculatus
TAGACAAAATGTATGTAAAACCTTATAATAATTTACTATAAAGATATTTGAATTTTTGTGAAATGACCAGATGGTCGCCAGATCGATTTCGGCACCAGCGGCTGGGTATTGTGAGGTTCCAGTTTTAAACTAAAAATATCAAGAGAAACACTGAGAACAAGAGAAGTAAACATAAATAACAAACGAAATAAAAAGCCGTGGTTTACCACGGAAATTAAGACGCAATGTAAAGAAAAAAGAGATGCATTTCTAAACTATTGAAGCTGGAAAACTAAAGCATCACGAGCAAACCATATATCTGTAAAAAACAAAGTCAACTCAAGAATAAGAGCTATTAAAGAAAATCATTGGGAAAAGTTTACAAAAGGCATCGAACATGACTTTTATGACAGTCAAAAAAGGGTATAGAAACTGCTAAGATCAGCAAAGAATCCCGTCTATGAAAATATTGAAAGAAGCTTACTAAAGGCTGCCGACAGCACAAATTATTTTAAAACACTTTTTAGCGATAGGAGAAACGGAGTAAGGCAGAAAACAAAAACAGGCAGAAAAAATCAACTTGGGAGACCAGGTTCTAAACACAATAAATAAACTAAAAAATAGAAAGACACCCGGGGAAAGCTACATCACAAATGAACAAATATGGTGGAACGACAGTAGTAAGCGAACTAAGGAAATTATTTAATAAAATAATTGAAAAAGAAAACATATCTTCCGAATGGAAATCAAGCATCAGGAGATAGAAAGAATCCAGCAAACTATAGAGGCATTTCCGTACGTTAAGCAACATCAAAGGTGTTTACCGGAATCATCGCTGAAACTTTACGAAACATTATGCCAATTAGCGAAGAACAACAGCGATTCAGGAAAAAGAGATCCTCGATAGTGCTAAAATCTATTATTTCTTAAAATTTCAAGCAAAACTACTTTTAACAGTTACTCGTTAGAAATACCTCAAAAACGAGAAAGCAGTTAGGATTAATTTGTTGCACTATATACATAAATCATACAATCATTTCACGTCTCATTAAAAGGGCAAATTTCCTGTCATATTTTCGACTCTTGTGCGATTTGCGGCAGAATCCATTAGTAATCTTCATTACTTCAAATTTAAATCATTTACGTGAATTGATTTAATTTTTTTGTCATTTATTCATTAATGGCAGCTTGATATAAAGGAAGATATTAAATATGACCTGTTATGGATTGTAATATCCTCTTTTTAACGATTCGAGTAAAGGCCATAAATCAGTTGGGCAATAGAGAATTCAAGAACCAATCAGTCAATCAATTTTACCAATGTCGATGTTTTTTCGAAAATTTGAAGATAAAATCATTTTAAAGGAATGATTTGTGACTTTTGATAGTTTTTAATTCTTACGCTAAGAGAAGAACTGTATTCGTACAAAAGAAAACAACTTTTGATATTTTTTTATTTCTTCGCCTTTAAGGATCTGTAGATCACGGAAAATAAAATTCCAATTTACATACTGCCTGTCGGTCTGACTCTAATCCTTGTACATATCCGGAAAGTGTAAAGTTTGATACAATTTCAAAAGCCCTGAAGGACGGCCGTGTAAGTAACAGATACACCAAGGTTATTCTTGATAACTATAGAAATGCAATAAATTCAGTACCACCAGTGGCAAAATCAATTGATGTGGAGTTCGACAAGTCATTAAAATGATTTACTGCAGTCCTGATAGTAAAGAAGTGAGGATTGATGGGAAACAACTACATGATTTAAGTTTACGGGATACATTGTATTAGTGGCGGAAAATATAGAAGATGCCTAAAACATGTCCAAAGATTCTCGGAACGTATCTGAGGAAACTACTAACTTCATTATGATTTACCTTCCAGCACTTTTAAAAACTTATCCGTTCGATAACAGTTCATTTTTAGTGTTCCATACGGAACACTTATTAAATCACTTCGGTGTCAGCCCATCTGTCTGTCCGTCTATAACACCCGATTTTCTCCGAAACTATTCGACAGAGAAAATTAAAATTTGACACTAATATAGGAATTGATGGCCTTAGCAGAGCTGTGTAGTTTCGAAAGTTAAATTTTGACTTAAAGGGTTTATTGTTGGGGGTAAAATCGGAAATAAAAAAAAATTTTTACTAAGTCATCGAATGGGGTGTCAAATGAGAGCTTCTAAAAACATATAAAGTAGAACTTGCGCACATTTTTCTGTGTATCGTTTTTTAAAAAATTGCGAAAAATCGTTGTCCCCCTTATCTCGAAAAGTACTGATTGAACGAAAACTATCACTTTATTAATTTATCTGGCATATAAAAAAAAACAAAAATTTCGAGGTCATCAGTTTTTAGTCAAGATCGCAAAATAACTTTGTTGAAAACTCATTTGGGAAATGTTTCGTAAAGTTATTGATCATTTTATACCTACGTAAAATAAATTTGTAGTTAAATTACCACTCAAAGACAACAAAAAATTACTACGACGAGAGACAGTATCTCGGATGAAATTTCATGAAGAATCAGGCTTGGATGGTGCGCATTCGGGAAATTAAGTTATATATTTAAAGATAAGGCAATCCCAAATAAGTTAAAGGCCAAAGTTTACGATCAGTGCATCCTACCCGTAATAATATATGGCGCTGAAACTTGGACACTGAATAAAGCCGATATACAAAAAGTAGCTCAGACTCAGAGAGCATAAGAAAGACAGATCATCGGGATGAAACTTAAAGATAGAAAAAGAAACAAGTTTATACGTGAACAAACGAAATTAAAGGATATTACAGAGTACGTAGCAGAAAGAAAGTGGCAATGGGCTGGACATGTAGCAAGCACAACCGATGATCGATGGACTAAGCGAACATTAGAATGGAGACCACGAGAACAGAAAAGGAGCGTAGGACGTCCCAAAACAAGATGACGGGATGATATACAGAGGGTTGCGAGTACTGGATAGATGATAACAGCTGCAAATAGATCGAGATGGAAATTCAGGGGGAAGTCTTATATCCAGCACTGGATAGAATTAAGCTTATAGTGATGTTTAGGAGCAGCACTTAAACATGGGAGCAGTGTTCCATCGTTGATCGAATTTAGGCTTTGTACAGAATTGTGGAGTGTACAGTTTTCTAGTTCGAAATAATATTCCCAGCTATTGAGATGGTTTCTTTGCTATGCTTGCAACATGTTCATGCCAAGACATATTTCCTCCCAAACTGAGGCTTAGCAAATTAAGTGACGATATTAGAGGAATGAAGTTTCCCGGCATAATTATATCGGATTCAGCAACGTTAAGTTTTTTAGAAAAAACTGCCGCCTGGGTTTTTATAGAGTAAATTTTACTTACTTACTTACGGTTACTGTCAACCCAAGACTGAATTTCTTACAGATCTTTGTTAAGTTTAACGACTTGGATTAAGTTATTTTTTTCAGTACATATTTTGGAACTACGTGTTTAAAAGGGAAGTGTGCAGCTGGGGGGCAGCAGAATCATCCCTAGGTGAACAGCAGCAACAGAGGCACAGCGAACGTGTAATATACAGTATGTATTTGTTAGATGATGTGATAATAAGATAGCCGCCTTCGAAGTATTTACGCCTTCTGGGGATTTACATTTCCTGTTGAGTAGCGACGATGATTTTAGTTTTAATATATTATATTATAATATCCAACAACATACTCCATTAATCTATGCTATAACCCTATGTACGTGTCCATTAAAATGTTTTAGCTTTTGAACATATAAACTTTTCTTACGTATGTTAGAACAGAGCTCATTGAAAGCAGGAACACAGTTTTTGAGAATATTGTATCTAATTACTTATTTGTCAGATTACACCTTTTACTTCAACCGAAGGTTAAAATACTTAAATATTTTCGATAATTAAAAAAATAATGGCCACAGGTACCTCCTTAATTCAATTATGCCGGATATTTTTAACAAAAGTAATAAACATGATAAAATAACTCACTCATAAGGAACACAATTGAATAATAATATTCGCTTTGTGTAAATTATAAAAATATGTAAATAATTTCCAAGTGGATCATTTTTTTATAGTGGTATAGAGTGGAGAGCGATAAAACAATAATACACAAAAATATTCGTTGTTTTAAAAATTTTAATTGGCTTGATAAAATTATGATAATTAAAAGTCATGTTTCCCCAGCTTGAACCCGGATCTCAATTTTTTACTGATATCTGTGACCGTCTTAGTGAGCTCAGAGCCTACATAATAAATCGATTGTCGCTGGTTCAATTTCCGCCATCGGCCAAGTGGGCTGCTTGTTTTTAAAGGGTGGTAGTTAAGGCAGAAATACAATAATAACCTTGATAGCACTACCACGTTTTTTTAAAAATTCTGTGAAATACAAATCTGTTCCGGCACATAGGCAACGTTGACGGTCATTATGACATTCCCATCAACATATCTTAGTAGAGATATAATAAAGAGAGTAAGAGTCCCTTAGGGGGAAAATGATTAAAAAAAATCATGTCTGTGTTGCTCTTCAAACAAATTTACTGCTGTCCTGATTTATCATTCTGTTAAAGTATGATCCTTCCCATCTAATGATGCAGCTAAGTGCTAGATCTGGCTGCTGTTCATAATTTTCCCAGTAAGGAAGTAATTTACCGAATTGCGAACAATTTTAAACAATTTTAGAGTATTCCTGAAGAATGTTTTTGTTTGTTTGTCATTTTAACACGTTTTAATATCACATAGTTTTTTATTTTTATCTGTCTGTCTATCTGTAGGCATGATAACTCTCGAACGAAATAACGTAGCAATTTTAGATTTGATACACATGTAACACACACAAAGCATATAGTTTTAAAACGATATATTTGGAAAGGACTAAATAATCTGAAACACGTGTCTAGAAATATATATATATATATATATATATATATATATATATATATATATATATATATATATATATATATATATATATATATATATATATATATATATATATATATATATATATATATATATATATATATATATATATATATATAGATATGATATCAACATGATTCATTTTCGGCAGCTCCAAAAACAATACTTTACTAGTTTTTAAATGTCGTTTTCAGTCAAGTAACAGCTAGTCTGACAGCTGTCAATTGTCAAAATATTTTTTTGACATTATGTTTGTATTTAGAGACCCCGAAAACATAAAAAACAATCTTGACAAGTAACTTAATATGCTAAAATAACGATTAAATGTCTTTTTTAGGATTTTGACAGATGTTCTGGCAGTTTGCAGCTGCCAAAATATTTTTTTTTTTAACACCAGATTCGTATTCAGCCACCTCAAAAAGACCTATACATAACTTAAAAACTAATTTTTCAATCAGTAGGGCCCCATAATTGAAAAAATCATTGAAAAAATTCATTAGGTTACCCCCTATTTGATACTGTTACTAATAAGGAAATAAAAATTTTATAAAGTACTATACGGCATTTGATTCTACACAATAAAAGCTTAAATTTGAGCTTTTATACTTTCTGAAATTATTTAAGTTGTTTTGGAGAAACTCTGTGCCGTTTTCATAGGGACTGAGCCATGTATATATATATATATATATATATATATATATATATATATATATATATATATATATATATATATATATATATATATATATATGTATATAAGATGTTTCGGTTAATAATGTCGATTTTGCTAAGAGATGGCGTCACTAATACGTTTGTTGGTATAGACTAGTGATATCTATGGCGTTTTGTAAGGTAAACATACGCCATCAAAAGCCAGTTCATTATTGTCATTGTGCAAAAAACATAGTTCTTCATAGCTTTGAATATATCGTGCTTCTTACCAGAAAAAGACGTTTTGCGGGGAAGTTTAATAACCTTCTTTAATTTGAAGAAAAACGGTTGCTGAAATTTATCGATTGTTGGTTGAAGCTTATGGTGAACATGCTCCAACCCAAAAAACTTGGGCAGACCCAGGACAGCCTTCAATATCACAACCATTGCGCAATATACCCGGAAAGAAAGCTTTACTGTGTATTTGGTGGGATAGTAGAGGAGCTGTGTATTACGAACTGCTGAGACCTGGTGTGAAACGATTTCTGGCGATCGATACCGACAACAATTGATAAAATTGAACTGAGCATTGGAGGAAAAATGACGAGCTGGCAGATCGGCGAATGCAGAACCTATAAAGAAGCTGGAATAACCCAAACTACAATTTTCAAGATCATGCATAAAGATTTGGGGAAGCAAAACAGCATAATATATATCCTTACACTAAAGCATAAACTAACGAGAAAAGAAATTTCTCAGAATATTTGACCGCTTAAGACCGAAGTGTCATAGGCGACGAAACTTGAATATTCTACTGTTCTTCATCTCTAAAGTGGGTGGCCACCGTTTTCTGGGACTGAAAACAAATTTTGCTTTTTGAATATATAAAAAAAGAGTTCACAATTAATGGAGATGCTTAAGGAAGGGCGATCTGACAGCCATTGAAAAAACTTCCCAATTCATGAAGAACCAAAACTTTGTTGTTATACGACATCTAAAACAAGAACACCCGTGACGAAAATTTTCCCTAGATTAAGAACAAAAAGCCACTTTAAATGAAACACCACGCGAAATGCTGAATTAAGTTTGTACAGTAGTTATGTAGTAAGATATTTTTTAAGTTCTGCAGCTTTCTTTTATTCCTAGATACATAACTTAAAAAGAAACACCTATAATAATAATAAAAATAACGTGACTCATTCACCCATTTGATTAATCATGTCGTTATAAGCTTCTTTAAGTAGACTCTACGAGTGCCTTTTCTTGTAAACTCCCAAAAATCTGTTTTTTTTTTTGTCAATTTAAGATAATCTTCGCATAATTGACATTAATTTGTTTAATTAATATGAATAAAGTTTTAAAGCATAAATACATTGTCAATGTCTTACTACATGTTTATTTGTAAAATGATGTAGACCTATTGTGGCCAAAATTTGACATTAATCACAAATCGTTAATAAAAAATCGCAAAGTGAACAGTTTTGTTACATGAAATGAATTTCAACTTCTCTATATCTGAAGTTTTTTTGAATGTGCGATGCTCTTCTCAAAAATTTGGACAATTCAAATATACAAATAACCTAACACTTTTTTTATTCAGCTTCACATTAAATGTATTACAATATTCCTGTCGCAACTCTGTACCGTCGAGAAAGTAAATTTCAATGTTGACGCACACATATAAAAAACTCTTAACCAAATTGTTAGCTTGATTCGATAGAAATTGTTTATATCCGCTGTACTTCAAATTTATTTCAGTTACTTATCTCTGAAGTAGCAAATACCTGCATACCTACTTTACTGTAAAAATATTTATTATTCTATATTATTATAATTTCTATATTACACCATCACATGATATTTTTTTTTTTAAATCCCGGATACATTTCCTGTATTGATAACTATTTAGTCCAGACCACTTCCATTAAAAAAAAAAAATATCGTTGCTGTGGATCTTAGTTCAATAGTAAATAAGTACTCCAACTCTTTTTGTGCTATTTATAGTGAATTTTTGAAGATAATATGACCGACAAAAATTGTAAATTTATTAAAATAAAATACAGTTTAATGCTAAAGTACCTCTTTTTGGAAGAAGTGTTCACTAACGAAAGTTTTGACGACATGGTTAAAACATTGGAAGAACAATTAACTATCCAAAATTAGGTTTCGGATTTCAAGGAAGAAAGACCTGACATCAATGAAAAGCACGACGCTGGAAGACCAGTTTTTGTGTCTACTTCCGAAAATGTTGACGCTAGGAATGAAATCATTTTGGAGAGTAGACGAATTTTGCTAAAACGTACACATACGAGCGTTTATTTCTCAATGTCCATTCTAATGTGGATATAAGAAAATTATCGATTAAATGGGTCCCATTACAGATTACTTGAAACATGTAAAAATAGTGATTAGAGAATATTATTCTTCATTATTAACTAGAGTTCCGCCAAAAATTATAGAAAAAGACGAGGAACAGTGTCTAAAGGGATGCTGTTTTTGCAAAATACTGCGCCTAATTAAATTCTTGTTAGTTTTGCAAAAGATAAAGAATTAAGTTTTGAACTGATCCCCTATATTCTCTCGATTTTGCTCCCCAAGACTATTACCTATTGACGAACCTGAAAAAATGTTTGAAAAACACAATTTTATACAAATAAAGTAATAAATGTTTTCGAAGACTGGTTTGAAAACAAAGACATTTTTTTTTTTTAATTTTGACTTACTGTAGGACCGTTACAATAAGTGTATAAAGTTGGAAGGAAATTACGATGAAAATACAAGTTTTTGTTTTTCAGATTCACTTGTTCTTGCCAAGCTAGAAACTTATCAACAGTACTTCGTATAATATAATAAATTCAGTTAAGTTATTTACCCAGTACTTTCCTTTTAAACACGTACTTCTAAAATCAATACTGAATTTGACTTTCTTACACCAAAGAATAAATCCACGCATACATGTCGATATTTTTAATAATGCATCCATTATGATAAAATGTGAATATCAAAAAAAAAGGTTAATAAAGGAGGGGCCTCAGTAGAATTTACAACTGAAACCCTACAATTCCTTAAAATAAAACAGTTTGCAGATTCATCGATTCCAAGAATCGAGAAATGGATTACGAGTATTACGCGATATCTATGGAGCAATCTCTCTCCTCTAACACCCTCTTCCACCAATTTAATCCTTTATATGTATATCCAGTACACTAAATATGTCTTTCATAACATTGTCTCTCGCTAAACTAACTGTCTGTTAGAAATTTCAGTTAGTGCAAGTAGAAAATACTGGACAGAATTGCAACCCTGGCTTCGCTTCTGTGCAACACCACTAGAAAACGAAATGATCGCGCTTGGTCTGTTAGTAAAACTTGCTGTGAATACATACCGATGTTGCCACTGATATTTATTAATTTATCAAAAATAAATAGCAGATTTGATGTAGTTATACATAAGTTATTAAAGAATAAATTTAGAAAATAATCAGACAATTTCGTCTAAATTTCATGTTTTTTTACTTTCCTCTCTGTTAGCTAAAATTACCGAAAATGGCACCTACAGCGGCTGCTATGTATATTCCGTGTAAATTGGTAGTCCAAAAAAAGATCTAACAACCCTGTAAATTTGACCAGTTCGTTCCTAGTCGACATAATTAACCAATTTTGGTCACATTACGAAGCAAATATACGGAATTACGATAGTTACTAGCAAAATTCCAAACGATTTTTAAATTGTGAAAAATTTACGGTGTCTATATATTCTTTAGAACGAAGACGGATATATTTTAATAGGGTGTCACACAACCCTAATAAATGTGACATTGCACTGCCGTTAATCTTTTAATCCTGCATCTCAATGCTCTCGAGTTTTTTAATTGTATACCAATATGGCTTAGCAGCATCTGTTAAATTCTGAATAACTTCAGTTTTAACTTGGTTAATATAATATTGAAGGGGTACTGAGAATGAATGAATAGAATTCATTGCTGCACGCTGCTGACCTTTTACTTGAGGGTCCTCATATTGGAAGTATGTTCTTAAATCCTTAGGTATGGTCTGGAAGCTCTAAAAAATATTAAAATTTTAAGAAACAGTTATGAAATTTGGACTTTTTTGCTATCTTTTCTGGTAATAACTGATCGATAAAACTGTATTTCAATAATTTAGCTGACAATGAATTACACCTCCCCATTCTTCATTTAAAGATGTTCGGACATTAATTCAATCGTTAGTTACATATAATAATGAATTATTTTTGTGGTATTTTGAGGCTGTACACTGTATTTATTTAAGTGCATCTACAAAACTCTAAAGACACATTTTTTCTGTGGTAAAGTCATATATAGGAAAATACAAATTTTCATTGTTTCGTGGATTGTTGCTGCAACTCAATACGTCGAGGAAATGTCAGACGACCGTAGGTACGCTTCAAGACGTACATACTCTTATATTGGATAGCAAATTACCAGAAATGGATTGTTTTACAAAAACACTATTTTCCTAGAGTAACGTTTCAATTATTAATTTACTCCTCTTTAAGGGTCAAGCTATTGTTTTTCTTTGTAGAGAAGATTATTTAAATTGCTTAAATTAGATTTTAACATTCAAAATCTATCTCAATTATAAAACTGTGAAATTAAAGTTACAGACGAAAAGACAAAACTATAATGGAAACATCCTCTTTTAATGGCAATATTTCCGGTATATGTCGTTTATTTTTCCCAATCTCTCCTTTATTCCTCAATCAGTCGGCATAAAATTAATTTACATTACTGTCCGTGATTCTACAAATGAAATTACAAGTCTAGCTAAAGTTGAATCATTAAAGCAGTATTATTATATTGCTAATGGCAGAAAAAAAAGCCTACCCACACAATTTGTAGCATACTTTAGGAATAATTTTCAAGTCTTACCTATAATGTTAGAGAAACTTCATATAATCACTTTAAAACTTGTTCAGTCAAGTCATCTACAATTACACTCTACATGCAAATTTACGTGATCTGAAAGGAAGATAAATAACGGCAGAAATATTTATTTAAGTATCCAATCCAATAATCAGGGCGGTAGAGCAAGTATTTCTATACTTTGACAGTTTTTGTTATTCGATTTAATTCACCAAATGGCTAACATTGACACAATTCGAAAAAACTATATGACCCAGTTATTGAACATAAAACATATTAATATCTTTGCTTATAACGTTCCAATTTTAGCTTAGCTTTACCAGTCTAATTAAGAGTACAATAAATTATTGGACTCGACCTCCAATTTCCTATGCAAGAGAAAGTATTTCACTTCCTAATCCTTTATACAAATAAAAAAATACGCCGTCCAATCCGCGAAATTTATTTCAAAAAATGTCATCCTCTTATAATATACGAGGATGGATGGAAAAGTTCGCGGCCTAGTCAAGAAAACAAAATAAAATATGTACAAAAATATTTTTATTTTTCAACCTAATCTCCACCTAGCTCTATGCACTTCTTCTACCTGCTTTCCAAAGCCTCCACACCTGTTTAAAAAAGAGATTCCTCAAGGTCTTCAAAATACTGGTTAACTGCAGCTTCGACTTCTTCGTTTGATGAAAATTTCTGGCCACGGAGGTGTTTTTTTTAGGTTTGGAAACCGATGAAAGTCCGAAAATGTCAAATCAGGAGAATAAGCCGGGTAGGGCAGCAATTCGAAACCATAATCACGAATTTGAGCTATAGACTCAACAGACTTGTGAACGCTAGCGTTGTCCTGATGGAACAAAACTTTCTTTCTCAGTAATTTTGGGCGTTTCTTTTTAATTTCTTGACGTAAACGACGTAAAAGGGTGCAATAGTAAGTCGAGTTTATTGTTTCGCCTTTCGGAAGATAGTCCACCATAATAATACCTTTAGCACCCCAAAGAACTGACGCCATCACTTTTCCAACCTACAGAATTACCATCGCTTTCTTTGGGGTCGGTTCACCAGTTTTTTTCCACTGCTTGGATTGTTGTTTTGACTCTGGAGTATAGTGGTGAACCCAGGTTTAGTCTATTGTCACCATCTTGTTAAGAAAATCTTGCGAATCAGCCTCAAACATCTCCAAACAGTCGCGAGAAATGGTGAATCGAATTCGTTTTTGTTCAACTGAAAGCAATCTGGGGACCCACCTAACGAAAACCTTAGAAAATCCGAGTTCGTTGGCAACGATGTTTTGTGTTCGTTCATACGAGATGCCTATAGTGTCTGCAATCTCCCTGATGGTTAATCTGAGGTCTTTCAATATGAGATCACACACTTTGCCGATATTTTCTCCAGTCGTAGACGTCGTAGGCCGGCCGTAGCGAGGGTCATCTTCGATGCTCTCTAATCCAAATTAAATTCTGCAACCCATGACAGAGCAGATTCCCCTAGTGTTGTTTTCATATCACCGTAGATCTCCTTTAGTGTTAATCTTTTTTAAAACAGATATTTGATGACCAATTTTTCCATTTTTCCAAAAACGCTGCACTTGGTCTTACTAAACTCGTTCTAACCTAAAAACCACAAATTCTACAGCAACAAAATTTTACACTGTGACAAGCAAAAAAGTATTGAGGACACTATAATAAAAATATTTTCATTATTTTTTGGTGAGGCCGAGAACTTTTCAATCCATCCTCGTATATACTAATAAATAAAACGGTGCCAATGTACTAGTATCTATCTAACTAAGTCCTATTCTATCCATCTTTGGACATAGGTCTCCTCTTATTAATTCAGCCGATCTCTTGGGATCTTTCTCTTTTCAGATCCATTATCTACCATTTCTTTTATTCACCTGTTCTCTTAAGCCCTTTACTTTTATTGTTATACTTTTGATAGATTAGTTTGTTTCTTGTCATCTAATTTTATATATGTTTTTTTCATTGATCTTTGTAATCTCGTGATTGTGTCTATATTTTTCTTAGCAAGTATTCAAATTTGTGATGCCCAAATAAAAACATGTAGATAAATTTTTTAAATAGTTTTCTTTCGGGATATTATTTATACTTGCTATGTTCTAAAATGCACCAACCAAGGTCATATAATACTTATTTATCCTTTCTATCAGAAATTTATGTCAACATGTGGTCACTGGAAATAAAGCTTTTTCTGTTTAATTAGTATTTTAGTAAAGATGTTAAGTAGTTCGGGACAATGGTTTTCAAGTCTGCAAGATACCAAAATTAAAATTCTTACGGTGTTACGTTTTGTGAAATGACATCGAAAATCTCCTTAGCATAATCAGATGGGTCGTTGAATCTAAAAAAAACTTCTGAACAAGGAAAAGTTCTAAAATATATCGAGTTACATATCTAACTAAACATTTTTAGTAAAAAAATTGGTAAAATTATGATATTTTTCTTATTGTCTCCAATTTTAACCAAAAAAAGTAGGATATAGGACAAAAATATCGATTTTTAATTGTAGATATCTCCGTCACTTAAAAAATTACTTCATAGATCATTTATTTATCTTATTTGAAAATTCAATATAGACACTACTACTTCCACAGTGAAAAAAAAATTAGTAGATCTATGTAATTCTAGAAAGTCGATTCAGAATAAGTCGTTTAGGGTATAAAGAGTAACAACAGGGAATTAACTGTGGTGGCCGGGTATTATTTGATATTAGTATACGTGAAGTGAGGTAAGTGAATCTATTTTTAACCAGCCATTTTTTTTACATTTACGTTCATTTAAATCAATGTATAATAATAAAAACGAAGTGTGCCATAGCTAGGGGGGTAGAACGGGCATATACTCCATCCCACCCTTACAAATGTAGAAAATACGCTCCTTACTAAAGGAACGTTATTGTAGATTCTCTTTTGTGATCAATATTGAACTGCCATCACATTAAACTGAGTGTAAGTTCCACTGTAGGTAGGGGTCCTTTTTGTAAAAAAATCTCTCCATCGCCATCATCGGTTTTTAGTTTATTGTGTTACAAGAGTGTTCTTGCTTCTATTTGGCTATTGACGCCCCTTCCCTCTATAAGTAGCTCCATAAGTGTTCTCTCTTGAACCTGGCTATGCTACTATTACAAATGCATTTAACTTATAATAATAATAATAATAATAATAATAATAATCCCTCAGGGACTAGGGGAATCCCAGGATTCTCCTAGTACGGGCATTGACGATCCCGAGGTACCTGAGTCATGTTGTGCTGTCTTGTGTTGTCCAGATTATGTGTAACAAAAAAAAACGCAATCTTAAGGTGTTTACCGTGCCGAGAAGATGAATGGCTCAGCGTTTATGAGTCGCGAACGGTTCCCCCGGATACCGGGCGCCCTCCGGGAGTAAGTAGCCTTGCTGTGGCACCCAGGCTCTGCCGCAGTCGACCCCTCTTTCCTAGGATACTCGTGGGAATTGTATGTCAAAGAATAATAATTATAGTAATGATAATGGAAGGGTGTTGCGGAGGCGGACCCCGGTCGTACAAACAGCTATAGCAACACCACAACAACAACAACCACAGACGACCCAAACAACCGTCTCAGCCGAAACTACTCCCGATAGTTTTACCAGATCCGACATTGTAGGTGATGGAAATTGCCTTTTTCGTGCAGTTAGCTTACACTTGTATGGCCACCAAAACCATCATGAGAAACTCCGAGAGGTTGCTCTAAGATATTTACAACAAAACTGGTCGGAACTTCACGCATTTTCATTAATTGAAGTCGACGATATAAAAGACTTCAATAACTACTATAATTATATGAGGAAAAATGGCACCTATGGAACGAGCCTAGAGATACTTGCCCTCTCGGAAACACAAAATAGCAACTTTCATATCTTCTCAAAACAACGAAGAACAAGACATACAAAAATAACTTTTACGGACAGGCCAACAATAATAAGCACGGGAAAATACAACAAAACTATTTACCTTCTACTAACAGGCAACCCAATGTCGGGACACTTTGAGCTTCTGACACCACAAAACGTTGAGAACATTCCAGACAACAGCAGACCAATAAAAGAAGCATCGGGCGAGCGACGTAACGGTCGAGGACGTCGCGGGAAATGGCAGCTCGACCAAAACGATGAAGACCAGGCAACCGAAAATGGACCTGCCCAAAGTGTTGTGCCGGCGAGTAAGCCGACACCCACCAAGGCGGGAAAGTCGCAGCAACGCATGAGTTGCACCACAGGAATCAATGAACACGCCATGCGTTGCTGTAATGAAATCACACCTGACAAAGAAATCACTGACAAGAGAATCACTCGCCGCTTGGACCCACCACCACCAATCCCAAGCGCAACCGACGTAAATGCGGGACGAATACAACCACCAAAGCCAGGCCAAACCGCGTATGTTTTGCAAGGACAACATGCAACTACCAAGGCTGGCAAACCAAGACAGCGGTTAAAGTGGACAGATGAAATGAATAAAACAGTGATGCGCTGTTACTACACCGCCACCAAACTAGAAACAGTGACATCAGGCTACAGACTGGAACTACACAGACTTTTCTTGACCGAATATCCACATCTGCAATTACTTGTTACAGAACAGAGAGTAATAGACCAAAAAAGAGTTATTACCAAGAACAATCGCCTCACACCTTTCGAATTGCAAACCATCAAAGATACAGTAGCTGCTGAACTTAACGCAGACCAAGTAGCTGCTGAACTGAACACAGACCAACTAAACAATAGAAACGATAGAGCAGATACCGAACCAATCTCACACACACAACCACCCAGTCGAAAACAACAAGACCCACCACCCAGCAGGAGCATAACTCAAAATAATATTTCAGAGCAAATACCAAGCACCACACGACACTCAACAACATCTATACAACATCACCCCGAATCACCTCTCATACAAACACTCAAAGCACAAATGCAGTCACATCTAGCTCGATGGTCAGGCACCGACCCTACAACAAGGAATCCCATCCCTCGTTTAATTTTCAAACAGAGCACTCAAATGATCCTCAACACAATAAACAAGCACATAATACCACAGTACATAACAGACTTAAGCACGATCGAAGACATCCACACAATAATATATGCAGCAGCAATCACCACTATAACACAAAATAATCAAAAACTCCCGCAACGACAAAGAGACTCCAACAGCAGAAAACCCAAATTTAAATGGCAAATAAGAATAGAAAACAAGATCAACAACATCAGAAGAGATCTGGGACACCTTACCCAGTTTATGAACGGGAACGCATCCAAACGTGTCACACAGGGTGTAGACAAGATCAAATCTAAATCTCTCAACCGAACACTGCCAGAAATCGTTGATACTTTGAAACAAAAACTATCCGTATATGCTGCAAGACTCCGTAGATACAAAGAATCAAACGAGAGGAAAGACACCAACAACCTCTTCCGAAGAAGCGAAAAACAGTTCTACCGAAAAACTATGTACAACGAGCAGACAGTAGTAACTGAACCACCAAATAAACAAGAACTCGCAGATTATTGGAAAACTGTCTGGTCAGAACCCAAACTACATAATAATAACACCTCCTGGATCAAAGCCGAAGAAGATAAACACAAACGTGTGACAGAACAAGAAAATTCCACACTAACTACAGAAGAAATTACAGAAACAATCAAACACACACACAACTGGAAATGTCCTGGAATAGACAATATACAAAACTTCTGGTACAAATAGTTTACCACCACACACGAAGCACTCACATACCAAATCAACAAAGCCATTCTACAACCACACACATTTCCCACTTTCCTTACACAAGGAATAACATACGTTAAACCCAAAAGCTCAGACACCACAAACCCGTCAAACTACCGACCTATCACCTGTCTTCCAACCCTATACAAGATCATCACAGCCGCAATTTCCAAGAAAATAGAACAACACCTAACAGACAACAATATTATCACAGAAGAGCAGAAGGGATGCAGGAAAAATAGTCGAGGATGCAAAGAGCAGCTGATCATAGATAGCGTGATTATGGGACAAACCAGAAAAGAACACAGAAACCTTCACATCGGTTACATAGACTATAAAAAAGCCTTCGACTCCATACCCCACAGCTGGTTAATCAGAGCCCTAGAAATCTATAAAATCAACCAACACCTCAGGCAATTTCTAGCGCAAATTATGAAAACATGGAAAACCAAAATACGCCTAGAAACACAAACCGAACGCATCCAAACAGAAGAGCTGTACATCAGACGGGGTATATTTCAGGGAGACTCGCTCAGCGCTCTATGGTTTTGCCTCTGTCTTAATCCACTCTCAAATATACTAAACAGAACAGAGCATGGCTTCAATATCAGACACCAAAAAGAGAATCAACATAAAATAAACCACCTCCTATATATATGGATGACATAAAACTCTACGCTGCCACAAAAACACAGCTGAAAGAACTCCTCAAAATCACAGAAATATTTACCTTAGATGTCAATATGGAATTTGGTATAAGTAAATGCAAAGTGCTCCACATCAACAAAGGCCAATGGAAGTACCACCATGAGACAGAAACCATCAACAATGAAAACACTCGATAACATGTTTGACAAAAGAAACATACAAATATCTAGGCTTTCAACAAAGCACCAAACTCAACCATACTCACATCAAAACAGAGCTCAGAACCGAATTCAAGAACAGACTGAC
>JAHKBH010002147.1:0-42323 GCA_019049505.1 Pachyrhynchus sulphureomaculatus
TTCAAAATATTTAGCGGTATACAAAACCGTTAATTTAATCATAAATAATGTTGGCAATATGATTCCCACTATAACTGAAGAGGTTAAACCAGTCATTTTGTTTTAAATGTTTTTTTTTTAATTACGGTAAAACTAAAAAAAAATAATCTATATGCCATTTTTTTGTAAAATTTCCCGTTCTTTTACGTGGTGCTATTAGTTTTTACGATATCTGTTTTATTTTTCGAGTTATTTGTGAAAAATCGAATTTTTCATTTTATTTTCGATTTTGTAGGCTTAGCGTACACTCCTCGGCAGCAAACTTTTTTTTATCATATTCAACCTGTTAACATTTAATAAGAACTTTTCGTCAAAATTTGCCTATGACGACTAGGTTAAATATCCTGGAGCTCATTCCAAAAACTCTCTCCTGATTAAAAGGACTTTTCTGATAATTTAAATGCCACATAACAATTCGAGCCTAACTGATTCTCCGATTTGCACACAATTGTGTGTAAATTTCAATATTTTTACCAACGATTCTCGTTCGAATCGTTTATCGGATAATTGAATATTTTATTATACATTGGTCGTACGATCGCAATCAGTACGAGTAAATTGTGAGAGGAATTTGAATATAATACGTCGTTTGTATCACTTACGATAATACTCATAAATTTTTCTTCGTAAGATACTGTCGCCTAAGACGGCCCTTTTTTTGCAAAACCGTCATAAATCCATGAAATTTAGTAATTAGCGAAAAACAACCTTTAGTATTTTTGGTGTTCCGCACGGAACACTTATAAGATCACTTCAGTGTCTGTCCGTCCGTCCGTCTGTCTCTCACACCCGATTTTCTCCGAAACTATTTAACATAGAAAGTTGAAATTTGGCACTAATATAGGAATTGATGGCCCCATCAGAACCGTGTAGTTTTGAAAGTTGAATTTTGACTCAAAGGTTTAGTTTTGGGGGGAAAATCGGAAGCGAAAAAATTTTTTTTTACCAGTCATCGAGTGGAGTGGCAAATGGAAGCTAGTAAAAACACGAGTTCAAAAATGTATACAGTGTGTCCCAAAAAGTTTCATACAAATGGAGAAAAAGTTTATCTTACATATTACAAAAAAATTTATTCTTGATAAAAAGTTCTGCATCACATGGAAATCTGGGCCCGTGGGGGGGCGGGATAGAATATCTCCCCCGGTATGTTCTGCTTGTCGTAAGAGGCGACTTAAAGAACAACCTAGATGGTAGATGCCCAGATCCCACCAGCATCGCCCGGTGTGATACCATCGCATCGGCCTAGGCTGCGTGAAGTTGCTTAACGTTTCGTGGCTGTGCCGATGCCCCGGACTGTGGGACCAAATAGCATGATGAGGCACCTGGATACAAAAAATTCCGGAGGTAAAATAGCCCCCCGTTCGGATCTCCGGGTGGGGGCTGTTTCAGGGGCGTTGACATGCAGAGATCAGAATTTCAAAATGGATTTTTGCAACATACGAGGTTTAAACACGAACATAAATTCAATGCAGCAACACCTGCAATCAAATAAACCTTATGTACTCGCTCTCTGTGAAACTAAGGTCAGTTCATCGACCAGCACAGTAAACTATCTTTATCCTGGGTACGACTTCTATTCCCGATTTAGGCGTAACTTTGGAATCTGTCTTTATGTCAGAAGCGACCTCTCTTGCCAACGAGAAGAGGCTCTGGAGCCCTCAAACTTTGATGTTATGTGGTTAAAAATAACGACTCAACCAACCACAAGGTTCATCTGTATCCTCTATCGACCACCAAGTGATATTAACTTTAGAACACTTTTCGCTTCCCTTGCAGACAACATCGATCATTTACAAATTAACTATCCAAATGCCGAAATTGCCACCCTCGGCGACTTTAATGTCCACAACATCAACTGGCTTAAATATTCAAATACTTCCTTGTTGTTTCCTGCTCTCCAGCTTTGGCGTGGTCTTCCTCGCTTTCTTTTTCCATGAGGGTTCCAATTTAAAATCTTTTTAGGTAGTCGGTCTTGTGACATTCTCTGTACATGTCCGTACCATACCAACTGTTGGGTTCTGATTTCGTCCACTATATTTCTAACGCTCGTCTTATCGTGTCATTTGGTATACGGTCTTTTCTGGATTTTCTGGCTGCTCGTCCCCAGAAATCCATTTCTGTAGCTTTTAGTATTTTTTCTGTTCTTTCCTTCAATGGCCACACCTGGGAGCTGTAAGTTATTATACTTTTCACTATTGAGTTGTAAATTCTCTTTTTATTTTCAATGGTTATGTTTTTGTCCCATAGTATACTATTAAGCATTGCAATCGCTTTTCTTCCTTTGATATTCCTCTCGAATATTGCTTCTTCCAGTGTTCCGTCCCTAATTATTCTCGTTCCCAAATACTTATAACTGGCACAGTATTTGATGGTGTGTCCTGTGGCCAGTTTCAGTTTTTCAAGTCCTGCTGTTGTCCTCCGACGCACATGTACTCGGTCTTTTTAATATTGACTTCTAGGCCTCATTTTTCATATTCCCCCATAAGTTTTCGTGTCATGTATTCCATACCATCGATGTCCTGAGCGACTACTACCTGGTCGTCTGCAAATGATAGCGTGTACAATGTAGTATCGTCATCCAGTGGTAATCCCATACTGCTGCTTTTCCTTTTCCAGTTCTTCAGTGCACTCTCCAAATAGATTTTAAATAGCGTTGGGGATATACAGCAGCCCTGTTTGAGACCCTTTGTGACCTGGAACCCTGTTGTTATACCATATTTGGTTTTCACACTACTTCTTGCGTCTCGGTATAAGGATTTTACGGCTTTAATTATTTCGGTGCTTACATTACTCTGTTGTAGTGTTTCCCACAATCTCATTAGGGGCACGCTGTCGTAGGCCTTTTTAAATCAACAAACAAGACATGGACTTCCTGATCAAATGCGGTTTTCTTTTCTAGGCTTTGAGTCAGTGAGAAGAGATGGTCTATTGTGGATCTTCCTGCTCTAACGCCTGCCTGTTCTTCAGCTTCTACGTCCGAGTATTCCGTTTTCTATCCTATTTTTAAGTATTTTTCCGTATATTCTGCTAATAGATCCTGTAACCGTTATTCCCCTATAATTATCGCAATTATTTTTGTCTCCTTTCTTATGAATTGTTGATATGTATGATATTTTCCATTCCTCAGGTACTTCTGATGTGTTAACGCATCTTTGGAATAAGTTCCTCAAAGCGCTAAATAGCTTTTCAGTTCCGTATTTTACTATCTCTCCTGGGATGTTTCCTAGTCCTGGAGCTCTACCATTTTTTAGCGTTTTACATACTTCTTTAACTTCTGATGTTGTTATCCTTATTGGGGATCCTCGTATAACTATATTTGGGTTTCCATGTTGGGTACTTTTGAACTCTGGTCTATCTTCTGTTAGCATATTTGTAAAATATTGGTTCCATTTTTCTGGTGTTATTGGTGAGAAGATTTCTCTTTTCCGTTCTGTTCTCATATTTTTAAGAAGTCTCCAGCTTTCTGTGCTTTTTCTTCCTCCTATGTAAGTGTTGAGTCTTGAGCATGTCTTTTCCCATTGGTTGTTATTTTTGTCACTAATCATTGGGATTCTTTGGATTTTACTTTGTCGTTTGTGCTCTTTGAACTTAAGTATTTGTGATAGCTTTTCCATTTTTCTTCAATTTCGTATTTAATTTCTTCATCCCACCAATATGGTTTTTGCTGTTTTTTCCTTTTCTCTTGGTACCCTAATGCTGCCAGTGCGGCTGCGTGTAGGCATTCCTTTATATACTTATATTCTTCTTCTATATTAACAAATCCCGTCCGTTGTATCTTTTGGTCCAGTCTACTCTTGTATAGATTTCTGATACTTTCATTTTGTAAGCTGTCTGTATTATATCTTATTGTTGTTTCACTTGTGTGCTGTGTACTTGTATCTTCCAGTTTGCTTTCCCGTGTTGTTCGTGAGGTTATCTTTCCTTTCACAAGGTAGTTGTCGCTGCCACATGAAGCCCCTCTTTGGACTCCTACATCTAGGAAGTTTAATCTAGATCTCTGTCGTATTATCATATAGTCGATAATAGTTTTTAAATCTCTTGTTGTTTGTCTCCACGTATATTTATGAATATCCCTATGCTGGTAGTGTCCGTTTAATATTGTAAGGTTGTTTTGTTAACGTATCTCTATAATTCTTCTTCCGTTGTCGTTAGTAACTTCTTCGCCATATTTTCCTACCACTTTATCGTGTTCTTTCCTTCCTATTCTTCGATTTAGATCACCCAAAAGTAATATCTCTCTTGTTGTTCCAATTTTGCGTATTTCCTCATTTAGTTGTTCAAAAAATGAATCCTTGTTATTAGCCAGATCGTCGTCGTTGACAGCGTATACCCCCAGTAAGGTTGTGTTATTACCTAGTATTTTGAAATTTATCTTTATGATTCTTTCACTAATCGGTTCCCAGGTGGTTATGAATTTCCTCAGTTTTCTGTGTATTATGGATACGCCTTGTTTTGCTCTATCTTCTTTTGGCACTCCACTATAAAAGTGATCGTAATGCCCCCAACTTTCGGAGCCTTTTCCTTTCTTCTTTGTTTCCGTCAGTACTGCAATTTCGACTCCAAGATTTTCTAATTCATTTACAACTTCATTTACTTTCCTGGAGAGACCTTGTATGTTCCATGTACCACATATCGTTGTCCTTCTTCTTTGCTGTTTTCGTCTTCGTATAACCGTTCGATTCTGAGGCTTTGGATTAGGTTTTTTAGCAGAGGCTTTTTTTACATAGGGTAGGGAGCTAGCCTACCGCTACAACCCTCCTCCTTTGTCCGGGCTTGGGACCGGCAGTGACAACTGTAAGCTACTCAATCCACCTACAGCCGCCCCAGGCGGAGTTAAACTGACTAATAAAATTCAAAATTTTTTCCATAAAAATCATGTAAACATCGCTTTCCGTACAAATAACACATTAGCTCGATATATTAAAAATAATAAAAGTAAAACAAAAAAAGAAAATAAAACGGGGGTTTACGAATTATGCTGTGGCACTTGCAATAAAACGTATAGAGGACAAACAGGCAGATCTTTTTATAAAAGAATAAAGGAACATAAACAAAGCTATAGAATGAAAAATAACAAATCTCATTACGCTAAACATTTAACAGATGAAAATCATACGTTCAATGAAGATTTCAAAATTTTGCATAATGGAAAGAAAGGAAAATTACTGAATTGTATAGAACAGGTAAAAATTAACCAGAAAAAATCCTCAGGTTTATTACTCAACGATCAATTAGATGGGGGAGGGTCTCCTTTATTGAACTTGTTCTAGGTATTAAGGTAAATATTGTTTGAATTTAGTACTTGTAATTAGGTAAACTATATATTCTGTAAAATACTTTGGTAGTTAATTTACATCGTGCTCCAGAAGAAGACACAGTGTGTCGAAACAATTGTCAGCAATAATATAATAAACATAAGTGGTGATCTTAAATGGTTGTTTAAATTTTTATTCCTAGTTATTATGGATCTCCATCAAGTAACGGCTAAGTCAGTGCTGTATTTACCTGCTGGTAAATTGTCACACAAAGAAAAGAACGAGAGATGGGAAAAATCATGCGAACATGTAGAACAGTATATAGGAGGAACTAGAAGCCCAGAGTCATGGAGAATAATTAAAGCATTAAGGACCAACAATAGAGAGAAGATGTATATAGAGTATATCCCAGAAAGCGAGTGGGAAGAATATTATAAGAAGCTGCTAACAGAAGACAGTCAAGAATTCCAGGAAGAGAACCCTGAAGAAGAACAGAATAAGGAAAAAAAAAAAAGAGATAGAACTAAGCTATGAAGAAGTAAAGAAGACAATAAAAACACTCAAAAATAACAAACCTGCGGGGCCTGGGGGTGTGATAAATGAAATGATTAAGTACATCGAATGCTGAGAAACATGTTCCACAGAGCGATAAATGGAGAAAAAATACCAGAGGAATGGTCAAAAGCCTATATAGTATCTATATTTAAAAAGGGAGACCGCAGAAAATGCACAAACTATAGAGGCCTAAGCATAATATCGAGTATGGGACGTTTGTATGGAAAAATTATTAAAAATTTCATAGAGGAAAATATAAAAGGAAAAATTGGAGAAGACCAAGCAGGCTTTACGGCCGGAAAATCATGTATAGACCACATATACACTATAAAACAAACAATGGAAAAAAAACTGGCAAAGAATAGAAAAGTTCATCTAGCCTTCATAGACATAAGAAAGGCCTATGACTCAGTACCAAGACAAAGATTATGGAACGCAATGAAAGAAATAGGCTTTGATAAAGAACTAATATACGCAGTAAAAGCTCTCTACGAAAACAACACAGTGAACATAAAAATAGGACATAAAATAGGGAAGATTTCAAACATCAAAAGGCCTATTACAAGGATGCTCTACATCCCCCACACTATTCAAAATATACCTCGAACAAACATTAAAAAAATGTAGTGGAATGGGAGTCCCAATACGAGAAGATTACTTATATACTCTAAGTTTCGCAGACGACCAAGTAATCATAGCGCAAGATGAGGAAGACCTCAGTTATATGGAAAGAAAACTGAAAGAAGAATACACTAAAGCAGGATTAGCAATAAACTTTGATAAAACGGAATATCTAACAACAAAGGAGGGAAACGTGGAGAATCTAGAAGTCGATAACGAAACAATAATCAAAGGAACCGATAAATTTAAATATTTAGGAACCATCATTTCAAAAAACGCAACATCAGAAGAAGAGATTAAAGCCAGATTAGGACAAACGCGGACATGCATAAGACAATTAAATTCGATCCTGTGGGACAAGTACATTACAAAGAGAAACAAAACACGCATATACAAATCAATAATACAAAGCATAATGACGTCCGGGTCAGAAACATGGACGATCAACAAAAGAAATAAATCTAAAGTTAACGCGGTAGAGATGGAGTATTGGAGAAGATGTTGTAGAGTGACACGTATGGAGAGAATAACAAATGATGAAATAAGAAGCAGAATGAACATCAAAGAGAACGCAATAAACACCAGTGAAGAAGAAAAACGATTAAAATGGTATGGACACATAAGACTGAGCGAAGATAATAGGTGGATGAAGAAAATAACGGAGTGAAGCCCTATAGGGAGAAGAAAAAGAGGAAGACCCAGACGATCGTGGAAAGACGATGTGGACGAGGCTATGGAGGACAGGGGTCTAACAGACAGAGACTGGGAAGATAGAAACAGATGGAATCAAAGGCTGAGAGAAGGAAGACAGCGTCAGCTGTAGAAAATCCTTGATATATATATATATAAATTGTTACTAAATTCAGGTCTTAACCTATTACCTTTGAACAATATCATTGGCGGTATGGCATTTCGAGTTGCATTAAGACACGTTACAATCGTGACTTTCGCAGCATGCTCTTGAGCTAGAAAATTTACTCTTTTGGTCCCTTTTATAGCTAGAACTTTTTGCTGATAATGACCGACTGTATTTGAAAGCAATTTAAATGATATTGTAAACTCCCTGTTACATTCTACATTTATTAAACTGGCTGAAACTATTATTTTTAAAATAAATGCTACGAACTATACTTTAATTAAAGTTAATGCTTTGCCTAGATAAAAATGTTTTTATAATTACGAATAAAATTACAGTGAACTATACGCGGCTTCATTTAATTTCTCTGGGAAGGATTCTTTTTCCCTTTTTGAATTAAATTTTCCTCTTATCTCCGAGCCACACCAGTTAAATATCGAGCGAAAGGCTAGTAATTAAAGCGATGTTACCACGCCTACAAGTGGATGAACAACCAATGGGAAATCTTGATTATTTAATTAAAACAGCACTCTTTATCTCATTTACGGAAATTGTCGGCCAATGGAAAGTCTTGATTGTTCTGCGATGATTTCTATTGGGTGTAGTTAATTTCTAAAAGCTGAATTTTAAGTGAAGGGTTGGTGTTAATTAGATATGTTTTATTCAAATTTAAATTATATCAAATGTATTTTCAAATTTTTAACTTTTTCACGTCGCGGTAAGTATTTCAGATCACTTTCAGACTTTATTTGTACTTGGATACACACATACATCCAGATAGATTATGTATATATATATATATATATATATATATATATATAATATATATATATATATATATATATATATATATATATAGGGTGTTATGAAAATCACTTAAAACTGGTATATCTCACAATTTCTGCAATTGCTTTTGCTGTGGCTGTAGCAGAAATTGTAGAAAAATCCTACAGTATAATCTCCCTTAAGCTTAACACATTTTCTCCAGCGATTTTCCAATTCATGTACGCCATGTCTGAAGTGGTTTTCAGGAAGACTTTCAAGATACCCATCTACAGATGCTATCACCTCAACATTTATTGAAAAACGCTTCTCACGTAGACATTTTTTGAGGTTGGGAACAGATGGAAGTCAGACGGAGCCAGATCTGGAGAATAGAATGAATGTTCCAACAATGTTGGCTATGGTAGCATGCATGTCCTCTCAATAATACAAAATGGTATATATCCTAAATATCAATAACAGTTTTTTTTTGTTAAGACGCCCATTATAGATAATAAAAACAATCAATAAAGAAACGCGAGACACGATATGTCGACAAGGAATAAGAATTGGAAATTCACTAACATACACATAGTTGACTTTCAAGGCTTGTACTCTTGATTATTTTATATTGTTGTGTTAATATGTGTAAATATTTTAAATGTCCAAGTGTGCGTAAAATATTATATATTTTTTAAATCTGTAATTGAGACAAAAAATAGTTTTATCATGTGTTTTCTAATTTTAGAATGAATAAAAGAAAAAAAAAATGTCAAATAAACAACTAGCATTGCATTTTTCAAAAGTACCTAAGTACCCAAGAAAAACCAACCAGGTTTATATAAATATATATATATATATATATATATATATATATATATATATATATATATATAGACACTAGGTGTACAAGTTTGAAATGAGGATTTCAGACAACAGATGGTGCACCAATGCAGTTTGTACTATAAAGATTTGACACTGCGCCATTTTGTTGTGTCATTAACAAGTGTCAGACGCGCAGGAGTGATAAATTGGAAAAGCGTGTGCTTAGTGTTGTGTTCAATATGTCGAAATTTATACCGAACAAAGAGCATTCGCGGACAGCATTAATTTTTTGTTTTCATTTGAAGAAAGCTTATGGTGAACATGCTCTATCGCAAGATACGTGTGAACGATGGTTTCGGCATTTCAAAAGTGGTGACTTCGATTTTGTAGACAAGGAACGTGGAAAACCGCCAAAAGCAATTGGGCGTTAGTCAACAAGCTGTTTCCAATCGGCTACGAGAGATGGGAAAGATTCAGAAGACCGGTAGATGGGTACCACATGAGGTGAACGACAGGCAAATGGAAAAAAATATGGAAAAGCGCAAAAACACGTGTGACATTTTGCTCGCTCGGTACAAAAGGAAGTCGTTTTGGCATCGTATAGTTACAGGGGATGAAAAATGAATTTTTGAGAATCCCAAGCGCAAAAAATCATGGGTAGACCCAGGCGCACCATCCACATCGATCGCAAGGCCGAATCGCTTTGGCAAAAAGACGATGCTCTGTATTTGGTGGGACCAGAGGCGCGTGGTCTATTATGAGCTGTTAAAACCTGGGAAAACGGCCAGACCAGAATACCGAAAGAGGCGACACAAAATCAATTTTCTTCATGACAATGCTCCATCATATACGGCAAAACCAGTACGCCACACGTTGGAAGCAATCAGCTGTTGTAGCAGGGAAACTGCGAGGAAAGCTCGTTCTTATATAAAAATGTTTCCGTTTTTAATTATTCTAAAATTTCGATGTTTTCATATGTATTGCGAAGACCTAAAGCACAAAAAGTCCAAAGAAAAAAATTCTTTAGCAGCTAGCGACATGCAGTTTTTGAACAGGGTTGTACAAAAAGACATTCTTTAACATGTGTTGTAGCATGGAAAGTGCGAGGAAAGCTCGTTCTTATATAAAAATGTTTCAATTTGTAATTATTCTAAAATTTCGATGTTTTCATATGTATTGCGAAGACCTAAAGCACAAAAAGTACAAAGAAAAAAAATTCCTTAGCAGCTAGCGACATGCAGTTTGAAGAGGGTTGTAGAAAAAGACATTCTTTAACATGTGTTGTAGCAGGGAAAGTTCTACCCCATGGGGCTTACTCACCAGACTTGGCTCCTTCCGATTACCACTTGTTTGCATCGATGGGTCACGCACTTGCTGAGCAGCGCTTTGGTTCGTACGAAGATGTGAAAAAAATGGCTCGATGAATGGTTCGCGGCAAAGGAGGAAGATTTTTACTGGCCTGGTATTCACAAATTGCCCGAAAGTTGGGGAAAAATGTATAACAAGCGATGGAGCATACTTTGAATAAAGCGCTTTTTATCATTTTTCCTAATTTAACATGTTTTTTTAAAAAAAAAATCGTCATTTCATACTTGTACACCTGGTATATATATATATATATATATATATATATATATATATATATATATATATATATATATATATATATATTTAAGTACTGGGAAACGCCTTTATGAGGAGAAGAGATGTGCAATCAAAGATCTAAGATCTACTTTTTATTTTTGTTATCAAGCTTTCCCTGCCTATTGGTAGCTTCGTCTGGATACTAAAAATACAAAGGAGGTACAATAAAGTTAAGACGTTTGTTATGCAATATGATTTTATAAATTTATAAGGTTGCATAAGAAATTAGTTACAAAATTTAGCAGTTAATTCATCTCTGATGAAAACAATAAAATTTGCATTTTTGTTGGCCAGGTAGTAGGTATGATCACAACAACAGGATTTAACTTAGGGATAGCCATTAGGATTACAGAGGGAACAAAAAGGTCTTAAAGTTCTTAGTAACTGTAGTTTTATTTTAATATCCAGCTTTCGATGCTAAATCGTTTAGTTTATATAAAATGCCACTGCTATCAGAACTTTAACACGCGTATTGAGTATAGATTTATAAAAAACCGACTTAAGGTCGTTAATTCTGATGAAAATAAATCAACAGCTTTTAATAATTTATGAAGCAACAAAATTCAAAAAAACTCTGGTGTAAGCATCATTGGTACTTATTGTTTTAGTATGTTCTTTAGAAAATAAATATGTGTAAATGTAGCGTAAAGCTCCATTGTTGCTTCATAAATTATTAATCTCTGTTGGTTTATTTTCATCAGAATTAAGGACCTTAAGTAGGTTTTTAAAAATCTTTACTCAATACGCATGTCAAGGTTTTGATAGCAGTAACATTTTATATAAACTAAGAATCACTAAAATTAAAAAATAATCGTTTTTGTTAGACTTCAGAATGAATGAAACACAGTTTGATCACTAATTTTAATTTATAATAATTTTAAAGTTTTAATAAGCTAATTATGATTCTCTTTTATTGTAACAATTAAATAAAGTTGTAACCGGTAATGTTAATGCATATGTATAAAATAAATTCTGTATTAATAATTGTTTAAAATCATGTGTTAACACTTCATTTCCTGCAACTGATATAGATCAGATTCTCATTCAACAGAGAACCACCTGTAAATATTCAGTAAGTACTATTTTAAGCTAACAAAGCAGATTTAAAAAATTAAAAATTATGGTAGTGGTTCCTACTCTCTTTCTTTTTGAAATTACGGAATATTTTTTCAGAGGGTGATCTGACTTAGGAGGGTTCTTTTCTGTATATTCTAGGTCCCGAAGATGATGTACGATTTGGCATTGAAAGCTCCATATTAGAATAAGACTACAGTTACTCAGAAGTTTAAGACCTTTTTATTCAATCTGGAATCCTAAGGGCCATCCCTAAGTTAAACCCTGTTTTATTTTGGTTTATATATATATATATATATATATATATATATATATATATATATATATATATATATATATATATATATATATATATATATATATATATATATATATATATATATATAACCAAAATAAAACAGGGTTTAACTTCATCCCTAAGTTATACCCAGTATATATATATATATATATATATATATATATATATATATATATATATATATATATATATATATATATATATATATATATATATATATATATATATATATATATATATATAATATATATATATATATATAACCATATATATATATATATATATATATATATATATATATATATATATATATATATATATATATATATATATATATATATATATATATATATATATATATATATATATATATATATATATATATATATATATATATATACTGGGTGTCTCTAAAAGGTGCGGAAAAAAAATGCTACTACAAATTCCTGAGGTCAAAATATGACGATCTAACGCAACTTACCTCAGTCCAAAAGTGGATAATTTCGGAGATACAGAGTGTCAAAAGTTCAATTTGGTTTTAGTTTTTCATAAATATTTTTTTTAATAATTTGTGTATTGTCACAATTTTCAGCTAAAGAGTTTTTTTTGAGGTGAAAAATTGAAATCTGCATTCGTTTTCATTGTAAAATTTAGAGGGCGCCACCTGCGAAATAATTTTTTTGAGCCACACTGTATTTTACTTTTATATAAAATTTCTTATTCTCCAACGTCTTTTACCTAAAAAAGGTATACCTGGTAAGAGTTTGAGCAGCCGTTTTTGAGATATCTGGATTAAAACAATTCATTTCGTTTATGGCTAGGTCTAAATTGTTGTGATAATTGAACATAATTTGAAGCAAAAATTAACTGTCTAAAAAAAATCAAAATGTAATGCTTGAATGGTTTTAGATTCGATTTGACACCAGTCAGTTTTCAGTGACAGTTAATTCATTATAAAGCCTTCGCTTCAAATTGTGTTCATTTATCACAATAATTTAGACCTAGCCATAAACGAAATGAATTGTTTTAATCCAGATATCTCAAAAACGGCTGCTCAAATCAACTCTTACCAGGTATACCTTTTTTAGGTAAAAGACGTTGAAAGATAAGAAATTTTATGTAAAAGTAAAATACGGTGTGGCTCAAAAAAGTTATTTGGTTTCAAATGTATGCAAAGTACCGCAGGTGGCGCTCTCTAAATTTTACAATGAAAATGAATGCAGATTTCAATTTTTCACCCCAAAAAAACCCCTCTAGCTGAAAATTGTGATAATACACCAATTATTAAAAAAATTATTTATGAAAAACTAAAACCAAATTGGACTTTTGACACTCTGTATCTCCGAAATCATCCACTTTTGGACTGAGGTAAGTTGAGTTAGATCATCATATTTTGACCTCAGAAATTTGTGGTAGCATTTTTTCCGCACGTCCACAAATTTACGCCACTCATCTCTATTTAGTGCTAGTTGTTTCGCCTCAGCCCAGGATTTTCCTCTTTTCCTCAGTATTTCATTCACACTATTGTTCCATGTTTCCCTCGGTCACCCCCTTCTATTTTTTTCTGTCACTCTTGCCTTCCACACCATTCGACCTGCCGATCATCATTCATTCTCACTTCTTTCCTTTATTTTTTCCTTTGGCGATTTTACATTAAGTTTCTATCTAATATATTCATTCCTTCTTTTATCAATTCTTCTTGCCCCTACCACTTTCTTCAGATGCTTTATTTCTGTGGCTTGTAATCGTCTCCCATACTTTTCCGTCAGAATCCAATTCTCAGCCCCGTAGGTTATAACTGGCGTATATATTGTTTTGAAAATTGCCATTTTTGTTTTCACTAATATTTCCTTTTTACTCAGAAAGCTTCTGTACAGCGAGCAGTATAATCTTGTTCCAGCTTTCATCCTCTTGTGCTCCTTTGGAGTTTATTACTATTCCCTGATATTTATAAAGCTCGACCTGTTTAATTTTTTGTCTCTCTAATGTTCATAGTTTCTTGTCTATTAGTTATAAGCATCACCTTTGTTTTTTCCAAGTTAATAAACAGGTTATACTTTTTTAACTCTACTGTCCATATATTCATGTTCAGCTCCAAGTCTCCTTCTCTCCTTGCCTCTATTTTTACAGCCTGTAACTGGTTATGTCCCACCAGATATTTAATTGTCTTTCCCCAGCTCGCTTTTATTACCTCATCTATAACGCTTATAAATAATAGTGAACTCAACACTCCTCCTTGCCTTACCCCATGACTATTGGTGAATTCCTTCGATGTTCGGTTACACGTTCTCACTTGGTTTATTGTATTATTATACAGGTTCTGTATTGTGCTTGCTAAATCTTCATCCACATCCTTGTTCCTTAAACTCCTCCATATTCCATGTCTATTTACCATATCAAAAGCTTTTTTCATATCCAGAAACCCTAAAAATACTCTCCCATCTTTTCCCAGAGCCTTTTCTGCAATCTGCTGTATTGTGAATATGTGGTCTTGTGTACTACGGGCTGGACTAAAACCACTCTGCACATCTGCTAACTTTGGTTCAATTATTTGTCTTAATCTCTTCTCAATTATGGATTCATATACTTTTAGAGCTGTATAGAGGAGCGATATGCCTCCGTAGTTTTCACACGCCCGCATATCACCATTTTTATACATTCGAAGAACAATAGCAGTACTCCATTCTTTTGGTATTTTTTTACTTTTTCATGCACGATTAAAAATATTCTGGTTCTTTTTTTTCCCCGTTGGTCCAAGGAATTTTAACAGTTTCGCATCTACTCCATTACATCCTGCTACTTTACCAGTTTTTAGTTTCTCCAGCGCCTTCTCTACTTTCTGTAGTTCTATTTCTTTTCCCGTCCTCTCAACTCTCTCCTTTATATTATCATTTCTCATTGTTTGTACACTCTCGCTTTCCGCTCTGTTTTCATTGTTTGGAAGTTCCATAAAAATTAGTCTCAATCGTTCTATGATTTTGTCCTCATCCGTGATAATATCTCCATTTCGATCCTTCACCTGCGCAAGTCTTATATCTGTTTTATTTCTCATATTTTTTAATACTCTGTAAAATATTTTTTTATTTTGTACACTTTGTTCTTCCAAATTCCTCCCACTCTTTTTGTTTCGCTTCTCCAATCATTACTTTTACCTTATTTCTGTCCTTTGTACTTTGCATACTTACGTTGATTTTTATCTTGCAAATACCGATTCCAGAGATTTTCCTTTTCCCTTACTTCACTTTTTATTTCCTCGTTCCACCAGCTAGTTTGTTTTCTGCGGACATTTCGTTTTGTAAATCCGCAGATATCTCCTGCAGCTTTTAATAGTACTTCTTTAAATATTGTGCCATTTCCTTTCAACTTCGATTTCTTGCTTATTTATATTATCTTCCCCAAACCTCTTTTCTATTAATTCAATATACTTTGTCTACTCAGTAGTTCTCTTAGTTTATAGCTTCGTATTCTACCTTTATAATTCATCCTTTTATCATTCTTCTGTTTTGCTACTGTTTTGGTTTTGCTTTTTGTTAACTTTGCTTCTAATAAATAATAGTCACTTCCTATCTCGTAACTTCTTTTAACTCTAACATCATTTACTTAGGGAATATAACTACGTGGTACTATCACATAATCTATTATTGATTTTTTCATGTCGTTGAGGCATTTCCCTTGTTATCTTATGTATTTCCTTATGTTCATAGATCGTTTTAGTTACAACAAGGTCATTATTAAGGAAACCCAAATATGCAAGTGAAAAAAAATGCAAAAATATGCGCATAAATATGCAAATAATTTTCTCAAAATATGCACATACATGTTGTAAATATGCAGTAAAAAAAATCGAAATAGACTTGAAAAATGTAAATTTATTGTTTCACATTACATGATACGTGTACTATACAAATGTAGCAATAAAATACCCATTTTAAATTTTCAACATACAGGGCGAAGGAACTAAATCTAAATATAATATTATACAAAGTAAAAATTAAATATAAATAATAATGTATTTTATTACTTTACTTAAAAATGAACATATAATAATAATAATAAAGTAGGTACATATTATAAAAATTTTATATACGTAGTAAACAGCATAATAAAACATACATTTTAAATTTGATACATACAGGGCGATGCAACTAAGTAAGCGTAAATATGCAAATATTGCAAAAGACAGGGTCCCCGTTAGTTATAAAAACAATAAACTACTAAATGTTTCTCAAAATTCTCCATTAAAAAGTTTTGTCTTCTATCGTTGTATAAAAATTTATAAATTGAGAAACTCCTTTCCACATCGACTGATGTAATAGGGGTGTTTTTAAAAATTATTTAATAGCATAGGATCTAAATCAATGGAATCAGTAAAATCCCCCTTTAAAACATTAGCTACTTGGCTGACAAATTAAAACCCACTATTTCTTTCCATAACATTCCGAAATTTTTGAAAAATTTTGCTCCCAATTTTACCTGCGACATTTTCAAAAACGACCTCACATTGTTTTATTAGTTGAACACTTCGGGTTAATGGCAAATTATATTCCTCCATTTGAGTTATGGTTTTAGAAACAAGGCTATAATTTGTTTTAAGAAAGGAAAGTTGTTGTTTTATCTCCTTGTTTTTGAATAATCGTTTAAGTTCTGTAAGAGATTGGGAAGATTCGTTTGATAATTCTGCAATTAGACCATCTAGTTGACAGAAGTTGTCGCAATAAAAAAATGTTGCTTCCCACCAAGTGCCCCATCTTGTAATAACTGGCTGACGTGGAAGAGGAGTGAGGTAGTTTTTCTTTGTAGAACTGAATCCTTAAAGGCGCTTTAAGGAAGATGTTCTTCATGTTAGAAATTCAGCTATTCACAAGCGGAAAATGATTCCTAATTTCCTCAGCAACCCTATTTAAAGCATGAGCGAGACATGTTACATGTATTAAGTTTGGATAAAAAATTTTCAAATTTTGCCCGGCTTTTATCATATACGGTGCTGCAACTGACAAAATAAGCAAAAAATTATCTCCTGGAACAGGCGTAGAGAAAAATAAAAAAGAAAAAACTTCGATAGTTCCTCTTGAACAAATCTGGCCACTGTCAATGCATTTGTTTTTTCTAACTGTTTGGAAGCAATCAGATAAGATTTTGGCAAAATATCGTTGCTAAGAACTCCAATCAATAAATGCGCAATATACCGACCTCTTGAATCGGTGGTTTCATCAATACATATGTAAAAATGTTAGTTGCGAATTTTACCTTTAATTTCCTCAATGACCTGTGAATACAAGGAGCTTACGTCGTTTCTCCGTATTGTTGTTTCACCTGGGATATTAAATTTGCAATACTTCTGGAGGAAGGAAGTAAAGTTTTGATTACGTCGCTTCGATAACGGAATGTTTGATGTCATCATTGCACGGCATAGATCTCGGTTAAAGATGTCTTGTTCTTTTAGCTCTTTATTTTTGTACGTTGGTTGGAAACATTGCATTAATGTGTGTTGTGGCCTATTTCCAGGTTTCGTCTTACTCAATTTGGCAATATGGCAAGCAGTTTTTACGTGTTGCTCTATTTGAAATTTTTTATCGCATGATATTTGCAATAAGAAAAAAGAAAATTTAATTAAAATCCCAAGGAAAAAATTCGTTAAATAGAAATTTCGTTAAATAGAAAACTAGGTGCTAGGGCAGGCAACAATTAAAATTCTGCTTTGTACCTTTTTTATTAGATTACCTAGAAATACATACGTTTACGTATGTATTTCTATTTCGTGGTTTTGTTAAATAGAAATTTTGTTCGTTAAATGGAACAAAAATAACTTAAATAACATTGAAAATAGCATCAACGGCAAAATCCTGACAAAAATTTCGTTTTGTTTAAATATTAAACGAAAATGAAATACCCTGTATATTCAATATGTATTCAAAAATTATACTTACAATTTTAACACATGCAGAACAGTAGATTCTTCCCATATCTATTCTTAGTTCTTTGTATGGTTTAATCCACACTACTGGATTTGGGCATTTCACTGTAGTAAAATACGACTCACAAGATAAAAAGCACAAATCAACGTAACCACTTTAAAAGCACAACCAAAAATGAAATCTAATAAATTAATGACACAAGTATGCTCTGATGGCCGTCTGGGGTTTACTGACTGGTTTTTACTGACCATAAAATAATAAAATTTATTTGGGGAAAACCACCGGCGCGGCGGCGGCGGCGGCCTAAACATTGACCCTTATTCCGAAAAATGAATGAAAACGCCTGCCAAAGACCTACATTATTATAAATTCCTTCAAATATGCACATATATGCTATTTTTTAAAGCATTTATGCAAATATTTAGAAAAATGCATATAATATGCAAAATATGCAATATATGCGCTTTGCATATTTGGGTGTCCTTAGTCATTATCTATACAAAATTCAAGTAACTTTTTTCCAGTTCCATTTTCAGTTTTCTCACCGTGTTTTTTTGCTATGACTCCTTGCCATTTTTTTGTCTTGTTTCCAACTCTTGCATTGAAGTCCCCGGTAAATTTGTGGAAAGAATGTAGAGAACGATCCTCGTAACCTACGGGTAAAAGAGGTTTATCGATTATGTTATGTTAGCTATGTTCGGAAGTTATCGTACCAAAAGGCCGCCAGGTATACAGACGAAACTGAGTTTTTTTTCGTGATCTAGGAACCCCAAAACGTGAAGAAAGGCAAAAAACCCAAAAAGATAATTTTTTCAACAATATCCTGCAAAGAAAATAAAAACAAATTTCATTTATTTCATGACAAGGAAACTAGCACAATCATTGATCTATCCCTACAGAGAAGTTTTGTCACAATGTAAATGCCGGTTCTAATCTTTCGATCGGCTTCTCACCTAAAGCCCTTTCTCTTAAAATTAATAACTTAAGACTCCCATACCATTCATCAACGGAATAACTCGTGATTAATATAAATTAGGATACCTTCACTAATCCTTAACTCAATCCGTCAGCAGACCGGTATTGTTTGTATAAAGTGTTAGGCCTAATCCCCAGTTGACCGTCGGTCATCTGTGTAAAGTCGTCGAAAATGGACGTAATCTTGACATGAATTAATTCATATCGTTAGTACAGTATAAGACTTGAATGGACGGAGTGGGGTTTGTAATACCAGGACTTTTAATAAGATATATATATATATATATATATATATATTATATATATATATATATATATATATATATATATATATATGTACAATAGAATCTCGATTATCCGAAATAATATGGACCAAAGTGATTTCAGATAATCGAAATTTCGGTTAATCCGATTTTTTTCATAAAATAGAAGTTTAGAATGAATATAACATTGCAGATTCACTTAAAAGCATTTATACGATATGCTATTACGTAGATAGATATTTATTAAAACAAAAAATAGAACACTGAGTTCAGGGTAGCATTTTTGCATACACTTTTAATTAATCAGACATTTCATCTTCAACACTATCACTGTTTAACCATTCACAAACATCGGTTTCCGTAACATTTTCACATCCTGATATTCTTGTAATAATTTGACGTAAACTTTCATTATCTTCTGTTTCTGCGTCTGAGTAATGTCTCTCCTCTTGTGGAATCAATTTTGACTAAGATTTGTCCGGAGTACTACTCTTTACTTGATTCCAGGCTGAAGCTATCCAATATATAACATTTTTCAAATTTATCTTTTTTAGACAATCAGTAAGATTGCCACCTTCATCTACTTCTTCTAAAATATGCTACAATAACAAACGCCTGTAACTGCGTTTTAAATTTTCCAGTACACCCTGATCCATAGGCTGAATGAGAGAAGTTACAGCAGGAGGAAAAAAAATTGCTTTTATTTCCCCACTTTCAAGTTGCTCCGCACTTGGGGGACTGGGGGCGTTATCTAGTAACATAATACATTTTCTAGGATATCCATGTTCTTTTAAAAAAAGTTCCACTTTGAGAACAAAATCTCCAAAAAACCAGTCTTTAAATAGAGTCGCGTTTATCCAGGCATTGTTTTGATTTTTATACAAAACCGGAAAAGCATTGCGACGAATATTCTTAAAGGTTCGTGGATTTGCTGATTTACCAATACATAATAATGGGAGTTTATGTCTTCCAGAAGCATTACTGCATGCAAGAACAGTAATACGTTCTTTGCTACGTTTGTAACCAGGTGCTTCAGCTTCCGTTTTTGAAGCTAAGGTATTTGACGGCAATATTTTGTAGTTCAAGCCTGTTTCATCACAATTATAGATTTGGTCTGGTTGTAAACCATGTTCTTTCATAGGCTGCTCAAAATTCTCTGCAAATTTGTTTACCGCAGATACATCAGCCGACAATCTTTCTCTACAAACTTTCAGTTGACGTACACCATGTCTTTTTTTTCCACTTGTCTAGCCATCCATCACTTGCAGAAAAATTTACAGGCGTTTCAATAACCGGCAACTCTTCGCTTAAACTCACTGCTTTATGTTTTAAAATTGTTCCTGAAATTGGTAATCCACGTTCTTGATTCTGTGTAAACCATAAAAATAAAGAATCATCCACTTTTTGGTATTCACCGCTTTTCATACTTTGTCGTACCTGTGTGGGCGATGACAAAACACTACACCATTTTCTAGTTTTTCGCGATTTTTTCTCCACTCTGAAACAGTACTCATGGCTACACCTAAGTCCTTCGCTATTTTTTTAAGAAATTCACCATTATCTAAACGTTGAATTGCTTCAAGTTCTCTTTTAAGGTAATAACAGCACATTTACGCTTATTATTATGACGCTCCATTTTGTAAAATATCTATTAAAACGAAACTATTACCTCTGCGATAATAATAGACGTAATGACTAACTTATAACACTCATCGACTAACCAAAACATAGACAGCGGTGAAATTCTAGACGTCGGGGAGTCTCCGACGCGTTAAGGAAACCACTCATCGTCTGTTTCGAATAATGGGGATTTTTTCGTTTAACGGGAATACAATTTGCTTTTTAACAGTTTGTTTCGGATAAGCCGGATTTCAGATAATCGCAATTCGGATAATCGGAATTGTACTGTATATATATATATATATATATATATATATATATATATATATATATATATATATATATATATATATATATATATGTATATATGTATATATATATATATATATATATATATATATATATATATATATATATATATATATATATATATATATATATATATATATATATATATATATATATATATATATCTATATATATATAATATATATATATATATATATATATATATATATATATATATATATATATATATATATATACAGTCCCTGGCCAAATTATTAGACGCACTGTATTTTTTTTTAGTAATTTTATGTTTCTTAAGAATTTTTATGCAATAATGGTATATTTAAACTACAATATTATTGATTTTTATTTAAAAGAATTGTTGTAGACTACATATTTGTATTTATTTTTAACATATGGCAACACTGTGTTGACAAAGTGATACATGAACGTAAACAAGTACAAACCTGTATCAGTCGCGATCGGAATCGAGTCAGGTACGGACGTGTTTCTGTGGCTTTATGGACTGTGATTGTTTGTTTAACAGTTTTATACTACTCAGTTATTAGTTTATTTTGTATGCAGTGTTTTAAAAAAGTAATTGGACTATTTTCATTATGGGTAGAAAAGGCGATCTTTCACCACGTAAAAAAGCTGAAGTGAAGGCCCTTGTGATTGCGAAAACATTTACAAACCGAGAAAAACGGTTAAACATCCCACCAAAGTGATGATTTGGTCGGTCATCAGCGGCAAGGGCACTGGACGTCTGTACGTCGTCAAAGGAATAATGAGGCAAGATCAGTACAAAGAAGTATTACAAAATCGGTTGATTCCGCAGCTCAGAGAATGGTTTCCAAATGGGGAACCATTCACTTTCATGCAAGATGGAGCTCCCTGCCACACTGCTCGGTCTGTTAAAGCTTTTTTGGCAGAAAAAAATTATTCCTCTGTTGGATTGGCCGGGTAATAGCCCATTGAAAATGTGTGGGAGCTGACGAAAAGAGAAGTGGCTAAAGATGTGATTACAAACAAAACCCAGCTCCTAGAAAAGATTATTCATGTGTGGAATGCAGGTGACAGTACAATCTTGCATTGATAGCATGCCGCGCAGAATTAAAGCTTTGATAGCGGCTAAAGGTGGCTCAACTAAATATTGACTTTTACTAACATTAATTTCACTTTTCTTTAAAACTTAATAAACTTATGCTTTTCTAAATTAATGCTGTTTTATTTATGTCAAATAAATAGGTAATTGATTGGATAATATAAAAATAAAAAACAAATCAATTTAAAATAATGAAACGGTACAATATCACTCGGTAATTAATATTTTACATGAAATCTTGCAGTGCGTCTAATAATTTGGCCAGGGACTATATATATATATATATATATATATATATATATATATATATATATATATATATATATATATATATATATATATATATATGACGAGCAAAAATTAAAAAATCAAATAAAAATCAGAGTTGAGTGATATTCAAGAAGCTGTATCTCAGCGAAAAATAGGCGTAGAGCGATGAAAAAAATAAATTGTAGCTATTTTTTTTGAAATTTTTCTTTTTCATTTTTTTTTTTCCTTTTTTCAATAATTGACCTTGTTTGATAAGAAAAATATGGTTTGTTACTTAACGGAACATTTTCAATCTTAAAAAACGGCAAATTTATCCTTTAAGTGATTTTGAACAAATGTGTGAATTTTGGCGGTTCAGAACATAATAAAAAAAAATCACAGAGGTTTCAAATTTTGAGGATATCTTGAGGATATTTTGAGCTTCAAAAAAACGAAAATATTCTAAGTCTATTCATTACACAAGTATTTTTTTATGCTGAATCCAAAAAAAATCATAAAAAAGACATCCACCGTGAGATGTTTCAGAAAATACACTTAAAGTTGCCAAAAAAACCAATAAATCGAAAAAAATGAATTTTAATAAATAATGTAAAACTGAATAATCATTAAAATTATGCAATAAAACTGTTATGTCGAACATCTTTAAATACTCTGAATCTACATTTATCATAAAAACTTAAAAATATTAGGTTTTAGTGTTCATGTTTAACAAAAAATACACGTACACCACCTTTAACTACGCTACGTAGCACAATGCTGTTTAAAATAAATAGATGGAACCGCTAAATTAAAAAAATTGTTTATTTCTTACTTCTCACTTAAAAGACAGAGAATTATTTTTTTGTATACCTGTGTTATTTGCAAAATTATGCCAAGTTAAGTGAAAATTCCTAAATACACAATTTTTAGCATTTCTTGAATCAACTTTCTCGCATTGAAAAATTTTTTTTTTGTTAAGAAAACAATAATGACGTTTTGTATAGAATATTTTGAAGTTTTCAAAACTTTCTGTACCATTATCAGTTCCCGAGTAATTAATTGTCAAAGTGAAAAGTGTCTTTTCTTGCTTTGAACGACAATAACTCCGCGAAAAATCATCGCACAAGGCTTTTGGACCACTGGCTGTGGACTTTTTGAAAGACAATCAAAGATTTGGAAAATTTTGATGATAAAAATATATAACCAGGATCTGAAAACTAGAAACATGAAGCTACAATTTGCTTTTTTTTCATCGTTCTATGCCTATTTTTCGCTGAGATACGGAGTTTCTTTTGATCTCATCACACATATATATATATATATATATATATATATATATATATATATATGTATATATATATATATATATATATATATATATATATATATATATATTTTTTTTTTTGTGTTGTAGTAATATTGGGTGTGCGGTCTGTCAGTAAAACTTCTTATTCGTCATTCAATTCTCTATATTTCGTTCTACATTGGCAACTTCATCATGAGAAAAACCATAAAACAATTAACAATTTTCATTTTTTTTATATAACACCTTAAACCTGAAGATCAACAGATAAAATGTACAAACTGGACATGTTATGGTAGAAAACTTACCAACTAGAGAAAATTAATCATTTACACCCATATTAAACTATATTAGGGCGAAGAGACAAACACTAACAGAGGAGTAAACGTATACTGTCTATTTGGTCATGTTTATTAACAAGTTGTTTACTTATTTATACCTTTTTTGCCATTCCTCTTACCTCTCTCGCCGTTCTAATCTTATCTCTATTTGCTTAAAAATTCTTTTCCGTTTCTTTCCCTTCCTTTCCCTTGGCTTTTATTAAAGACGCAGTTAAAATAGAATAACAAAAGGAAAAAAAACAAGAAAAGAACAAACCAAAACAAAAACAAAAAATCGGGTGTGACAGACAGACGGACAGATGGACAGACACCGAAGTGATCTTATAAGTGTTCCGTACGGAACACTAAAAAACGACCTGTCCCAGGTAGAAAAAAATTTGCTACCTAACAATGTTGAATTTAATCGTCGCTCTGAGTGTTCGTTTCTCTTCTCGGCTTCGTTACAAAACAGTTATTTAAAAAAGTGGTTATTCTTTTTTAGAGTTTTTCTTGAAGAAAATTGTGATGGATTTGAATATTACAGGTACGAGCGTATATATATTGATCATTTTTATGTATTTTTTTAAATAACTAGTAAGTAATTTTGAAGGTAGAAAATGTTACTCGAAATTGTAACTCGTTTTTCGGTATTTAAAAAGCTATTCGTTATATTTTAGGGTGTTCCAGTGATTTTATTTATTTTAACAGAAAAAAAGATAGTCTTGATTTCCTGTAAAAACGAGTTTTCATGGTTTTTAAAGTATACGGTGAAAATTTATACCACGTAGTATTTTGTATTTACTTATTTTTTTAACTGAAACAGTTTTTATTTTGTTCTAGGATTCGAGGGTACTTCAGGTGCTCGAGTAGTAGTCGCGTAGACTACTTTTTGACAAAATGCCGGAACAAAACTGGCCAAAAGAAAAATTAATATATTTTGAGAGTTATTTTATTGCAAAATGAATATTGTGATGAGCGGAGGTAGGAAGTGAAGCATAAGTTCTCCTATTTGAAGTCACATTTCAAGAAAAAGTAGACAGAAGCGCATAAAATAGCAAAAAATTTTTCTTAAAAGAATGACGAATAGTTACAAGGAAAATTTGAAGTACCTAGGGTAAAACTCCGTTCTTCTGGTCGACCAACAAAGTCATTTGAGGAATCAAGTGAGAGGAGCAAAGGTAGAAAAAACAGAGGAAGTACGCAGTGCTGTAGATAGTAATAATGCGTGCTGCTCAAATATCCCTTCAAAGTTCCGGAGTATGAAAGACAGTCACAACTAAATCCAATAGCCGCCCTCTCAATATTTATAAAAGCTGACCCCTCAAGAAGACAGTATGCAATAACAAGGAATAATAACAAGAAATATTATCCGAGTTACACCAAGCAAAAAGGACTTGTTCGCCAGAGAAAGAGGCTTATCGGTTAATTGAAACATGTGCTGGAATTAACTTACAACATTTATTGGATCACACGGCTAAACGTTTTGCCATATATTTGGAGGATGTGCTAAAAAAAATTAAATCTAGAAAAGCGACATTGACACAGAGATGTGACGGATCGCAACAAGCACAATTTCAGCAAAAAATGCAAGAAAAAAATGCAATTGACAGCAACATTTTTCAAAGTTGCTTTGTTCTGCTATCATTGATTTGTGGGACATACAAAAAAGTTATTTGGTAGAATACAACTCCCTCTTCGCCACGATACTATCGGCCAATGAGGATTAGATTTATTAAAGAAACTGTGGTTGATGCAAAAGTTTGCAATGCTGCTACTTCAACAATGAGATGCTACATTTGTGGTGCTAGTTTAGCAGTTTAGCAGTTTAATGACCTCAATATAAAAAATAACGTCAAAACATATGCATTACAGTTTGGCCTGTCTGTATTACACGCTAGGATCCAATCATTCGAAAGTATTCTGCATTTATCATATAAGCTTCCTGTGTAAAAGTGGCAGCTAATATCGAACGATGACAAAAAAATTGTCAAGCAAAAAAATGCAGAAATACAAACAAAATTCTGACAGTAAACGGGCTTAATCATAGATGTGCCAAAAGCTGGACCAATGATGGCAATACAAGTAGGAACTTTTTTGCCAATCCAAGGGTGGCTGCTGAAATTACGGGTGTCAGCATCTACCTCGTAAATAGCTTGAATGTAGTTTTGGAAGTAATATCGAGTGGTCATAAAGTCGACTTGAAAAAATTTGCAGACTATAAATATGAGACCGCCAAATTTATGTGGAGTTGTATCCCATGACTTCTACGATATACAAAATTTTAATTCACGGTGCAATAGTAATGGAAAAGGCAATTTTGCCCATTGGATTACTCTCCGAAAAAGCAGCAGAGGCGCGAAGCAAGCACTTTCGCCTGCAAAATTTTGCTAGAAAATTCTCAAGAGAAGATTTTTTTTTATGGGTCTAGCACACGTGCTACAGGGAAGTCCCTAAAGCGCTACAGGAGCGACACGTGTGCGGAGAAAGCGATTCACGTTGTTCTTGAATCGCTGTAGATTGTACTCGGTGGAAAACACAGTTCTTGACAAATTATTCCAAAGGGATGATGTTCTCCATATAAAAGACTGCTTGAAAAGCGTTGTACGAGGAGTAACAAGCTGAACGCCTGGCACGTCCAAATGATATCCTATTAAATGACCGTTGACTAAAGATACGCGAGATAGCCAACATGGCAAACATCTCAAGCGAACGTGTTTTTAATATCCGGCGTGGACATTTGGGACATGAGGAAGCTGTCAGCAAAGTAGGTGCCGCGTAATCATTTCGAAGCAGTATTTGGACATGTTCAAGCGCGAAGCAAGTGAATTTTTGCGAAGATAACTTATCGCAGATAAAACCTGGATTCATTGTTACACTGTAGGAACTAAAGAACAGTCGAAACAATGGATTGCTCCTGGCGAAAGTAATCCAAAAAAAGCAAAAACGGTTCTGTTGTTTGGAAAGGTCGTGATCACAGTTTTATGGGACTCCCGTGGTATAATCTTCATCGACTACATGGAAGAAGGAAAAACTATTGCAGGATAATATTATGCTTCATTACTGGATCGATTTCACGCTGCATTGATGAAAAAGCAACCCCATTTACCAAGGAAAAAAAATTATTTTCCATCATGATAATGCACCAGCTCACAAGGCTGCAATTTATCATCATCAATCAGCCCCGATCTGTCCATTATCGGACATAGGCCTCCTCAAGATCCTGCCACCTTCCTATGTCCTGTGCAGTTGCCATCCAATTTCCAGAAACCCTCTTGATATCATCAGTCCATCTTGTGGGTAGTCTTCCCCTGCTTCGTCTATTCGTTCTTGGTTTCCACTCCAGGATCCTCCTTGTCTATCTGTTGTTCTTCATTCTGGCGACGCTCTGCCCATTTCCACGCCTGTTCTACTCCGGATCTCCTTATTTCTCATCCTGTCTCTTAGGGTAATATCCAGCATTGACCTCTCCCTTTTACGTTGTGTTTGTTGCAGTTTACGTATGGTGATCGCTAATAATGTTGAATCCTTCAAGATATTTTAGAAGATGCTGATTGATAGCCTTTTCCATGACTTTCGACATTATTGAAAGGAGTGCGATTGATCGGTAGTTATTTGGCAAGGTCTTCTTCTCAAGAATGCAATTTAGATGTCCTCAACAGATTATTGCTCAGCTCAGATCTCTTAATATCTAATATAAGGCCAAAACCCAAAAAAAGGATCTATGTCGTTTAGTAATGAAGCAATACAAATGCTTGTTTCTGCTGAACCCAATATTAACGACGAAAGTTCCGACGAAGAAAAGAAATCCGCGGAGGAATCTGCAGAGGAAGCTGAGGAATGGAGCTCGGGCTCGGACGAAGATACATCGGATTCTTCATCGTAAATAATTATTTTGGTAATTTTTATTTAATTCAACATGTTTTTTTTATCATTATACTGTTTTTATATATATTAAACTGTATTTTTCTTGAAACATGAAACCCGATTTAAAATATCTAAAAACAAAGAGTAATTTTGGCCGCATAAAACGCTGAAATACCCTTATGTGCAGCGGAGAAGTTATGTACTTTGACATTAATTAGCAGATTGTCGAAGCAATGGTTTGGTAGTTTCAGCTAAAAAGTGGCCATCTTTAAGGAAGTCGCGTGGCTTACTCATAGCTATTATCCCAACTAAATAGTCGCTTATTTGCAAATCATTACCATTAGCAAAGTGTTAATATACAGAATGTTAGGAAAATCATTTAGTATATTAATTAGTTTGTTTGGTTTAATCGAAAAGGCAAAAAAACTATTGCTTCTAAACATCTTGCCTTCCGACAATGGCGCGAAAATCCTAACGTCACGAATGGTAACAGCAATACATGCACAGAAATAATCGACGAAATCAAGACGGCATTCCATCAAAGAGTCAACAATATACTTCTTGCATGTCCCAATGGTTCCAGATCTTTATATAGAGGACGTATACTATGCCCATAAAAAAAAATTCACAACTCGGAGTCACCAAACGCTCTAAGTTCGCCTCCATGTCGTGCGGAACACCTATAAGATCACTTCGGTGTCTGTCCGTCTGTCTGTCACACCCGATTTTCTCCGACACTATTTGACGTATAAAGTATATTGGCACCAATATAGGAATTGATGGGAGGGGTTAGTTTTGGGGGGTTATATCAGAAGTGAAAAAAAAAAATTTTTTTTAGGTCATCGAGTGTGGTGTCAAATGAAAACTTGTGAAAACACGAGTAATATATATATATATATATATATATATATATATATATATATATATATATATATATATATATATATATATATATATATATATATATATATATATATATATATATATATATATATATATATATATATATATATATATATATATATATATATATATATATATATATCTATCTATAATATATATAAAATGCAACGTCTCTCTGTCTGTCTGTCTGTCTGTCTGTCTGTCCGTTAGTGACCTTATCACTGGAGAACCACTTATCCGATTTACGTACTTTTTTTTTTAAAACATACATATGTTTTCTGGCCAGGTTATAGGCTATATTTTATTACAATAGGTAGCATAAGGAATGAGCAGTGACGATAATAGTGAATGAAGTCGGAAAAAAGTTTATCCCTAGCGCGTTCCCTTGCAATACACAGTCTAAACCATTAAATATGGAACAATATTATGTAGTAGAGAATATCTAGAATCTATAATATATATAAAATGCAATGTCTCTCTGTCTGTCTGCCTGTCCACTGGTGCGTTTATCACGCGAGAACCACTTATCCGATTTACGTCTTTTTTTAAATTCATACATATATTCTTTGGCCAGGTTATATAATAATCATAATAATCTATACCTATAATATAAACAAATTGCAACCTCTCTCTGTCTGTTTGTCTGTCCGTTAGTGCGTTTATCCCTCGAGAACCACCTATCCGATTTACGTGATTGTTTAAATTCGTACATATGTTCTCTGACCAGGTTTTAGATATATATTTTATTACATCTATAATATATATAAAATGTAACGTCTGTCTGTCTGTCTGTCTGTCTGTCTGTCCGTTAGTGCGCCTATCACTGAAAACAAACTTATCCGATTTACGTACTTTTTTTTTTAAACATACATATGTTCTCTGGCCAGGTTATAGGCTATATTTTATTACGATAGGTAGCATAAAGAATGAGCAGTGACGTAAAATAGTGAATGATGTCGCAAATAAGTTTGCCGTTAGCGCGTGCCTTTGCAATACACAGCCTAAACCATTAAATATGGAACAATATTATGTATCTGTATATGTATAATCTATAATATATATAAAATGCAATGTCTCTCTGTCTGTCTGTCTGTCTATTAGTGCGTTTATCACGCAGGAACCACTTATCACATTTACCTGTCTTTTTTTAAATTCATGCATATATTCTTTGGCCAGGTTATATAATAATAAAAATAATCTATATCTATAATATATATATAAAATACAACGTTTGTATGTCTGTCTGTCTGTCCGTTAATGCGCTTATCCCTCGGGAACCTACGTGATTTTTTAAATTCATACATATGTTCTCTGAACAGGTTATAGGTATATATTTTATTACATCTATAATATATATAAAATGCAACGTATTCTGTATGTCTGTCTGTCCGTTAGTGCACTTATCACTGAAGAATCACTTATCCGATTTTCGTACTTTTTTTTTTAAACATACATATCTTCTCCAGCCAGGTTATAGGCTATATTTTATTACGATAGGTAGCATAAGGAATGAGCAGTGACAATAATAGTAAATGAAGTCGGACAAAGTTTGCCGCTAGCGCGTTCTCTTGCAATACACAGTCCAAACCATTAAATATGGAACAATATTATGTAGCAGAGAATATCTATAATATATATAAAATGCAATGTCTCTCTGTCCGTCTGTCTGTCTGTCCGTCCGTCCGTTAGTGTGCTTATCACTGCAGAACTACTTATCCGATTTACGTGCTTTTTTTTAACCATACGTATGTTCTCTGGCCAGGTTATAGGCTACATTTTATTAGGTGATATAAGGAATAAGCAGTGACGATAATAGTGAATTAAGTCGGAGAAAAGTTTGCCGCTAGCGCGTTCTCTTGCAATACACTCCCTAAAGCATTAAATATGGAACAATATCATGTAGCAAAGAATACAATATATATAAAATGCAACGTCTCTCTGTCTGTCTGTCTGTCCGTTAGTGCGCTTATCACTCGAGAACCACTTATCCGATTTACGTGTTTTTATAAAATTATACATATGTTCTATATAATTCGATATAAGCCTAGATAATGGGAGATAAGGTGAGATAATTGGAGATAAGGAGAAATAATGGGAGATAAGTCGAGATAAGCCTCGATAATGGAAGATAAGGTGAGATAATGGGAGATAAGTATAAATAATGGGAGATAAGGAGAGATAATGGGAGATAAGCAGAGATAAGTCTAAATAATGGGAGTTATGGTGAGATAATGGGAGATAAGGAGAAATAATGGGAGATAAGGAGAAATAATGGGAGATACGGAGAAATAATGGGAGATAAGTCGAGATAAGCCTAGATAATGGGAAATAAGGTGAGATAATGGGAGATAAGGAGAAATAATGGGAGATAAGGAGAAACAATGGGAGATGAGCAAAGATAAGCCTAGATAATGGAAATTATGTAGAGATAATGGGAAATAAGGAGAAATATTGGTAGATAAGGAGAGATAATGGGAGATATTTTATTACGTTGGGTAACATAAGGAATAAGCAGTGACGATAGTAGTGAATCAAGTCCCCGCGAGCGGAGCCGCGGGCCCGGCTAGTATATATATATAATGTAATACTTGCGCACACTTTTCTTTGTATTATTTTTAAAAAATTGCGAAAAATTGCTGTCTCCCCCGTATCTCGAAAAGTACTGATCAAAAAATTTTGAAAAAATTCTGGAATATTCTTCACAGGATGTAGATTGGACGAAAATTATCACGAGTGCATTACCTTTAATAATTTATCTAATATTATATGATGCATGTGATGGAGCATTGTCATAAAGAAAAATGACTTTGTGTTGCCTCTTTCGGTATTCTGGCCTTTTTTCCAGCAGCGAATGGTTCAAATCGGTCAATTATTGTTGGTAATGTTTAGTCTTAACCTTTTCCCCAGGTTTTAACAGCTCATAATAGACCACACCCCTCTGGTCCCACCAAACACAGAGCATCGTCTTTCTGCCAAAGCATTTCGGTCTTACGGTCGATGTGGATGGTGCAGCTGGGTCTACCCATGATTTTTTGCGCTTGAGATTCTCAAAATAAATCCACTTTTCATCCCTTGTAACTATACGATGCAAAAACGTACCGAGCGAGCAAAATGTCGCACGTGTTTTTGCGCTTTTCCATTTGCCTGTCGTTCAACTCATGTGGTACCCATCTACCGGTCTTCTGAATCTTTCTCATCTCTCGTAACCGATTGGAAACAGCTTGTTGACTAACGCCCAATTGCTCGGCGAGTTGTTTTTGTGTTTGCGAATCATCTTCGTCCAACAATGCTTGAAATTCCACATCTTCGTATTTTTTTGGCAGTTCTCCACGTTCCTTGTCTTCAACATCGAAATCACCACTTTTGAAACGCCGAAACCATCGTTCACACGTATTTTGCGATGGAGCATGTTCACCATAAGCTTCTCGAAGTAATCGGTATGATTCAACAGCAATTTTATTCAAATGAAAACAAAAAATTAATGCTGTCCGCGAATGCTCTTTGCTCGATATAAATTTCAACATATTAAATACAACAACACAACACTATGCACACACTTTTCCAATTTATCACTCATGCGCGTCTGACACTTGATAACACAACAAAATGGCGCAGTGTCAAATCTTTATAGCACAAACTGCATTGGTACACCATCTGTTGTCTGAAATCTTTATCTAATAATATAAAAAAACAAAAATTTCATAGTCATCAGTTTTTAGTAAAGACCGGAAAAGAACTTTGTTGCAAACTCATTTGGGGGTGTGTTTTGTGAAAGTCCTTGATCATTTCATACCTCCCTAACAAAAATTTTTATTTTAAAAACAATCGAAGTACGGAACACTAATTGCGCAATTCCGACTTACACTTGTTCGGTTATTTCCTTTATCAATTTGGTTTGTTTGATTTAAAAAATTCTTTCATCCAGTAAAATCCACTAGTTACCCAGTAAGGACCTCATTTAGTTGTGCATAATAACACTTAAATATAAAGGCAATTGAAGTACAATTACAATTTATTCCTTATCGACACCCGGTACACCGTTTTAGAAGCAGGCATAAACTTAAATGATTCCTTAAATCTAAACTTCAGCCGTCCATAATCTAAAGATCTCCTCGGATTTATATATTGTATACATTTTAAAAATTCCCATCAACCACAATCTTTCCTTAGAAATCCCCCGGCTTAAGGTGTAGGAACGACGTCGCTGGCTCGACTCGGCCGGCCAGGGCTTACTTCGATTTCGCGGATTTATGTTTTGTAAACGAGAGGCTTTATGCGCGATATTGGACACCATTTACATGAAAAATGTATCTGCGAGACGCCAGGCTTTTGTTTTCGATACCGGAAAATATGGCCGCCACCGCCTCGCCGAGTACGTGACCGCCCCGGGGGTAATTGATGACTGCCGTTTGCCTGGGGGGTTCTTCGATCGCCCAAATAGGCCCCCTTTAACAACGTTAAATAAATATGTACATTTCAAGTGGAATATGAAATATTGAGGGTAAAATAGAAAATAGGGACCTAGGTCAATCCGAGTTTAAGAAGAAATGGTTAATTTTTTCATTAAAATTGAAATATTGTACTTTTAAAAATCTTATTATTCTTTTAAATTATATCAGAATTGGTGGCTCTTTTTCCAAGAAAATTGCAATTAAGTATTTTGGAGAATCTCGAGCGGTTGTACTTAACATATGTAAGGCATTCGATCGTGTTTGGCACGACGCACAGTGTGGCCATTCGAGCGGCGTTGTTTCTAAAATGCCTACAGGTCTCAGGATTCATCCATTTATTTTTTTTTTTTTAAATAATCCTGATCATATTTCCAAGAGATCTTCGGAGCTCGCTTTAAAAAAAAAAACCTCTCCTAACTTGATCTAACATAACCTAATCTAACCTAATATAAAGTAAAATAATGAAAAATTGGAAGTGAGAAAAGATTGGAAAAACTGGACCATGAACTTAAAAATATTAAACGGGACATATTAGGAATTTCAGAAACAAGAAGAAGAGGAGAATACTGACTGGCTACGAAGGCAACAGTAATGAAGGAACTGGATTATTGATACACAGAAGGCTAATACCATATACTGAGAAATTCCAAGCGATATCTAATAGAGTTATATACATAACAATAAGATTGAACAACACCTTAACACTAAAAGTAATACAGGTCTATGCTCCTACGACAAGTCATGAAGATCATGAAGCGGAAGAATTTTATGAGGAAATATCTCAGGCACTTCACGAAGACAGAACAAAGTATACATTGATAATAGGAGACTTTAACGCCAAGGTAGGAAAGAAAGCAGAAAATACAGAGAGTTATATAGGAAATTTTGGCCTTGGGGGGAGAGGAACAACAGAGGACATATGCTGATGACATTTCTGGGAAAGGGAGAAACTCTATAATACGAACACTTTCTTTCAGAAAAAGGAGAAGAGGAAATGGACATGGATTAGTCCTGATGGTGAGACAAGAAATGATATTGATTATGCACTAACAACACATAAGAACATAGTAACAGACGTGAAGGTCCTAAATAGATGTACAATGGGTAGTGATCATAGGCTGGTCAGAGCAAAGGTATTTTTTAACAAAAGACTCGAACGCAAACGTTTACACAATAAGAAAACAAATAAAACAGACAGACAAACGCTAAAGGAAAACGTAGAACAATACCAAAAACAGATTACAGCCAACCTTAATAACAACCCATTAACTACAGGAGCAAGTATGGACGAAAGAAACAGAAAAATAACTGAAACACTCAAGACCACCGCAGAAAAAATAGCTCTCCAACCTACTAGGCGAAACAATAACAAGCTCAATGAAGAAACAAAAAGAATGTTGGAACAACGAAGACAACTTATACACGAAGGAAAGAGATTAACTGTCGAATATGCAGAATTGAATAAGACAGTACGAAAAGCGGCTAAAGAAGACATAAACAAATACAAAGAAAACATGGTTAAAGATCTTATAGAGAAAAACAAAGGATCAAAAGTTTTTAGAAGAGCAAACGCCTGCAAAAGCGAGATAATTAAATTGAAGGACGAAGAAGGAAACATAATCAATGACAAGAAAAACATCCAGAATAGAATTACAACTTTCTATCAAGACCTCTACAGTTCAAAAGTCCAAAATGTCTTAGTTGAAAAGGACAATTCATCAACAGACAAAAGAGTAATTAGTGTCAACTCTGAAGAAATTCCTGATATAGAAATGGATGAAGTTAAAAAAGCCTTACAACAGATGAAAAGTGGAAGGGCGGCTGGAGAGGATGATATTATACTCGAAATGCTAAAATGCGGAAGTGAAGCCCTAATGAATGAATTAAAAGATCTTTTTAATGAATGCCTCAAATGTGGAAATATACCAGAAGACTGGGAAAATGCCATGGTCATCTTAATATACAAAAAAGGTGACCCCGAAAACCTGGAAAACTATCGGCCAATTAGTTTACTTTCCCAAGTTTACAAGCTGTTCTCACGAATCATAACAAACAGACTGGAACACAAAATGGAATTATACCAACCGATAGAACAGGCTGGATTCAGGTCAGTCTTCAGTACGATTGAGCACTTGCACACATTGAGAATACTAATCGAGAAGGCCACCGAATATAATATACCAATGTGGCTCACATTTGTAGATTTTCGCAAGGCTTTCGACACAGTGCAAAAATGGACGCTTATAAGATCTCTTAGAAATGCTCGTATAGACTACAGATACAGCGAACTGATAGCCAGAATATATGAACGAGCAACACTCATAGTTATGGTAAACCAAGAACTGACAAACAAGGTCCCAGTGAACAGAGGAGTAAGGCAGGGCGATGTAATATCGCCTAAGTTATCTACAATGATCTTAGAAGATGTATTCAAAGAACTGAATTGGGGCGAAAATGGCCTTCTGATAGCTGGCGATCGGCTAAACAACCTGAGATTCGCAGATGACATTGTAATTATAGCAAACAATAAGAATGAAATGACCCAGATGATCACAGATCTCCACTACCAAGCAAGAAAAGTGGGACTTGACATAAATTTCTCCAAGACAAAGTACATGAGTGACAAAGGCACCAATGATAAAAATATAGTGATTGAACATTCAACAATAGAAAAAGTAAACACGTATATCTATCTTGGCCAAATAATAACGATGGGAAAGGAAAACCAGCAGCTTGAAATAGAAAGAAGGATACGTATGGGATGGGCAGCATATGGAAAATTGAAATATGTACTGAATATGAACATTCCTCAAAGATAAAAAACCCAAATTTATAAACAATGTATCTTACCAGCTACAACGTATGGAGCCGAGACATGGGTTTTAACTAAAAAAAAAACAACAGAAAAACTACAAGTTCACCAACGAGCAATGCAAAGAATGATGTTGCGTGTTAATTTGAAGGACAAGAAAACTAATAAATGGATTATACAACAAACAAAGGTGGATGATATTACCAAACGGATAACATCTCTGAAATGGAGCTGGGCCGGCCATGTAGCGAGAGCGACGTATAAGTAGAGTGGCAAGATCACTAGGTGGAGACCATGGAGTGAAAAGTGAAGCATAGGAAGATCCCAACAAAGATGGAGCGACGATCTGAAGAGAATCGGAGGGCTTAACTGGTATCAACAAGCACAACATAGAGAAAAATGGAAAGATTTGAGAGAGGTCTATACCCGACAGTGGGTAGAGAGCGGCTGAAGGAAGAGGAAGAATGAAAAATTAGGAATCTAAAAGCCTTAAATATAACTCAACATAACCTAATTCAACCTAACACGACTTAACCAAACCTGATCTAAACTGACATAATCGGAACTAACCCAGCCTAGCATAACAAAATACCAAATAAATATATGTAAAATATATGTAAGGTAGAAAATGAAAAATAATAGTCTCTGAATCTATGAGCCTTAAATACAACCTAACCTAACCTATCCTTACTAACCATACGTATGGCTAGTAAGGTTAAGTTATGTTAGAGTTATGCGTATATATACTAGACTGACTCAAAAAAACCAAAGTATAGTTTTTTTAGATGCACTTTTTTTAGATTCCACTATATGTCAGGAATAGGCTCTTCAAATTTTATCAAAAAATTTTAAAATTAATATGTAGCTCAAGCCCGTTTTTTTACCAGGATATCACATATTTTTAAGCATCAGCATCATTATGCTGTTGAAGTGTATATATACAGGAGCCCCATATGTATGGAATAATGATTCTACAGCATTTATTAATCAGTGTATCAAAAAAATGTTTAAATAAAAGTTATAGGGTGTTATATGGCGCACATGCTGACGTTGACAATAAAATGTTTTGAACTGTCAGTTCTAAGAAATTACGCCATCTTGATTTTTTTTAAATGGAAAGCCCAGTATATTATTTTATTTTTGAGTCCTACTAAAAATTCCAGATATTGTTTTGTGTAACATACCATATGTCTAAATTGAACTATTCTGGAATTATTGACATTTGAAATTCAAAATAAAGAAAAGGCAAAAAAACTATTAATAAATACTCTAGGTTTATTTTTAAGTTAACAATTGCTTAAAATGTCTACCGTTAACAGCGAGGCAATGACCCAATCTGTCATAAACAGCACGAACAGAGTTTTGCAGATAATCCGAGGTGATCTGTGCTACTTCATGTTGAATTCTTTGTTATAAATCTTCTACAGTTTCAGGTCGACATCGGTACACTTTGGTTTTCAAATGACCCCATAAAAAAAATCGAGTGACATAAGGTCCGGACTCCTTGCTGGCCATTCTACAGTACCGCTTCTGCCATCGATTAGGAAAAATCGCATTCAAATATCTACGAACATTGATTTCATAGTGAGGAGGTGCTCCGACCTGTTGATACCACAAATTCCTGCACAAGTTGGAATAAGTTTGCTCTTTGGAGTAAATGGAAATACCGCTGTCCTCTAAGATTTCCATCGATAAAAAAGGGACCAATGATATGACGTCCACAAATCCTTGCTTTTGTGGTCTTTGAGAATGACTGTCCATTATCCAGTGGGGGAGTCTCAGTAGACCAATACCGGCAGTTATGCCTTTCGTTAAGACAAAATGTGGCCTCGTTAGAAAAAAAACAGTATTATGATTTAGGTTAGAAACATTATTGATTCGTTCCGTCATACCTCGCAAAATTCAACGCGTCTATCGTACTTATCTTCAGATAATTCTTGCAATAAAATGGATGCAATTTTTCTTCGTTCAGTATAGGACTTAAGATACCTTTACTTATGTTGTGATCTTGGCAAAGTTAACGAGTGGCTGTATGGGGATTTTCTATAATTTCCAGTAAAACATCTAAGTTTTTATCATCTCTTGTTTTAACCTTTGGAGGTCCAGATTTAGAACGATCCTTAACGTGACCTGATTATCTAAATCGCTTTAATGTTTTGCTAACTCCGGATTGGGTAATAGGTTCTCGATTCGGATATTCTTCGTTAAAAAGTTCACACACTTCCTGTTGTGTTCTCCTACGGTGTCCGTAACCAACCATCATTAACAAAGTGATTCTTTCAGTTTCTGTTAAATGTACCATTATAGTATTATACTCAAATTGCAGTTTCACAAAATGCAGCAATAAAACGTTTTCGTGAATACATCATTTTTTGACGTGTTAAGTCGTTACCTGACAGTAAATGTTTGACACAAGCCAGCTTAAAAAAAAAATTTAATTTGATCTCCTTAATTTCAAATATCAATAATTCCAAAACAATTCAGTTTAGATATATGGTATGCCAGACAAATAATATAGGTAGGATCCAAAAATAAAATAATATACAAGGCTTTCCTTTTAAAAAAAAAAATTAATATGGCGTAATTTCTTCGAACTGACAGTTAAAAACATTTTATTGTTAACGTCAACATGTGCACCGTGTAACACCCTATAACTTTTATTTAAACATGTTTTCGATACATTGGTTAATAAATGCTGTGGAATCATTATTCCACACATATGGGGCATATATATATATATATATATATATATATATATATATATATATATATATATATATATAATATATATATATATATATATGTATATATATATATATATATATATGTATATATATATATATATATATATATATATATATATATATATACTTACTATTTCTTTTAAAATCTCCTCCAAGTTTTTTTTTTATGGGTCTAGCACGCGTGCTGCAAGGAAGTCTCTAAAGCGTTACAGGAGCGACTCATGTACGGAAAAAAGCGATTCACGTTGTTCTTGAATCGCTGTAAATTGTACTCGGTGGGAAACACAGTCCTGGGCAAATTATTCGAAAAGAATGATTTTCTCCATATAAAAGACTACTCGAAAAGCGTTGTACGAGGGGTAATAAGCTGAACCTCATACGGATGTGAAGTATTAGCGCGACGTGTATTTCTAACATGCACCGCTCTGGGAGGAATTAAGCGTTCTACATCCTTGAAACACTTTCCATGATAATACTTGTAGAACAGGCTCAAGTCGCCAACCGTTCTCCGATGTTACAGCGAATCAAGGCCGCCGGTCAGTTCCGGGTCTCCAATAAGACGAACAGCTCTTCTCTGATTAGAATCCAACAAATGCAATATGTGTTTGGGAGGGGAGCCCCAAACATGGGAGCAGTATTCCATAGTTGGTCGAATTTGAGCTTTGTAAAGAATTAACAGTTGTTGTGAAGTGTAAAGCTTTCTGGTTCGAAATAATATTCCCAACTTTTGAGAAGCTCTCCCTGCAATGCCTGTGCCCGTCATAAGTATGTCGGGTTCAGCAACGTTAACTTTTTTTAGAAAAAACTGCCGCCTGGTTTTATGTTGCGTTAAATTCCACTTAGTTACTGTCACTCTTATCTCTCTTCCGTTTTCGTTTGTTAGTGTTATAATGTGTCTTTTTCCGTTTCGACATTTATTCTCTTGTTTTCTTCTATTAATTTTTCTACTTCAATTTCATAATAGTTTTGTAGATCTTCCTTTGCCATTTGTCTAAATTCTTCATATTTATCTTCTCTGTATATGTATATATGGAGATTTATAGTAGTGAACGTGAAATGGAGGTGGTCATCAAAGGATATAAAAAAAATTCAAATACGCAATAACAATAAAAGAGCTCAATACATTTCATTTTTACATACATCGATTTAATAAATATTGATGACGTTTTCCGCTCATATCCGAAAAAGACGCCTCTCGGGCAATATAATAGAGAAAAAAGGGGGATATCGCGCAAAAAACCATTAAAACATAAGTAATGGTTTTCTGGATTATCATGATACGGCCTAGAGATCACATTTCTTCTTTAATGAGACCGTCTCGATGTCATTTATATTTTATGGAAGAGGACAAAAATCCTTTGGGCTTCGATTCTTGTTAATAAAGTTTGATATTGGGGATATTAGATATTTTGGAAATTTATTACGAGAATTATGTCATTGATTTTTTTCGAGAGTTTTACCGCCATTACGATAAGATTAACAGCAGTAACAACAAATTTTATTTGTTAAAAAGTAAAACATATACAGGATTATCAATTGTAAATGGACTACCCCTCTAACTAGCTTATTTGAAGAGTTGGGTAAAAAATCTATAAAACACCACAGTAGAACATGGTATGTTTCACTTCATATCAGAGCTCGTCAGCCAGCCTAAGTAAGAAAGCAATACAACCGCAATAGCCAGAGAGTATGCACCCAAAAGTTCCAAGCACCTTCTAATTTCAAAAGAAAGCAAAAAAGTAAAATTCGTACCTTGAGCAAATAGAATACCTATACCGATTTAAATATTTAGTAATAACTGTATAAATAGAGTACTAATGCCACTATTGAATGTTTAGTGCAACTCTAAAAACAATTTTAAACGGAAACCCTGCTGACCCTGATATTGAGAATAATAGTAGTAACTTTGAATTAAAAGTTTTAGCTTTTCACTACAGCTATGACCATTGTATTGTGTTTGACCCTCTATATATATATATATATATATATATATATATATATATATATATATATATATATATATATATAACACATGGGCTGAAAAGTCCCGGGCCTAACAAAGAAAACACGGTTTTTTTAGTTCAAAATTAGCTTTATTCATCAACGTAATCTCCATCAAGAGCAACGCAATCATTCCAGCGCCGCTCTAACAATGGCCAAACACTGCTCAGAATCATCAACACGTTCTTTGTTTTTGATAAACAGTGAGCAAACGCGGCACCCACTTTGAACAGAGCTTTCTCATAGTCAAATGCTCATGCAATATAAAGCCAACACGTTCTTTTGATATCTTTACGATGTCAGCTAACTCACGCAACTTCACTTTTCGATCATTCAAAACGATTTTATGGATTTTTTTGATGTTTTCTGGTGTTACCGCCTCATTTGGACGTCCACTGCGTTCTGCATCATCGGTGTTTCTACGACCACGTTTGAAGTCAGCAAACCAACGTTTTATTGTTGTTTCTGATGGAGCGGAAGTCCCCCATAACACTTTTCAAGCCATTGCTTCGCTTGAACGGTATTTTTTCCCATCAAGAAACAGTGTAAAATTAAAACACGAAATTGTTTTTGATCCATTGTTTTGAAAATAACAAAAGTAGCGTCACTCTTAGCACAATAACTCACAAACTAATGAATAGAATATCATGAAATTTTAACAGCTGTCTTTTGAAGGTTAGTATTAACTGAAAAAAAGGTGACTGCAATAAAACTAGCGCCATCTATGTGTTAGGCCCGGGACTTTTCAGCCCATGTGTTATATATATCTATAATTAATTTAAAAAAAAATAATTTATTTTTAAATAACATTTGTAAAATAACTGACAATATTGTGATTTGTAGTAACTTTAATATTGATTATCTGGGTTCTTCTAGTATTGCTGGGAGTTTGCAGGATTTGTTACAGAGCTACGGTTTATCAAATACTATGATCGGTCGAACGCGCGTGAATGGGAAACTCAGCAAACGTCCATTGATTACATCTGTACAAATTATGAGTTCTCGAAACTGCATTCTTATGTTTGCAACAACTGTTTTGTCGGGAAAATCAGAAAAATCAAACGGAATCCGTGGATGACAGTAGATATCAGGAAATCCTCCAAAACACTAAAAGACTTATTTAAGAAAAAATATGAGTTTAAGAGTAAACATGACATAATTCATTATAAAATGTATCAAAAAATTTATAGGAGAATTTATAACAGTAACATGTATTTCGAATCGGATAACAAATCTAAAGCTGCTTGGGCAATTGTGAATAATAACATTCAGGATCCTAAAAAAATTAAAAACAAATATTGAAACCATAAGGAATGAAGAGGGATAAAAAAATTATAAGAAACAAAAAAAATGACAATGCAACTGTTTCAATCAATATTTTATCAATTTTAATACGAAATATCCTTTAGCCAGCAGAACTTCATCCGTAGTTCATAAACAAGCTGTACGACGGTCTTGAGATCGGCGAGCGAATATGAAATTATGGAAACGATTTTTTCTAAGTTGAAAAAAATCCAAAACAACAGAAATTGATAAGACACCTTCATTCCTAATAACAAAACAGCAGGCTTATTGTTGCTT